>CABHPP010126297.1:0-56035 GCA_902168425.1 Peromyscus attwateri
AAAAAAATTTTATTTAAAAATTTTTCATGCAATATATTTTGATTATATTCTTCCCCCTCCCAACTCCTCCCTGCTCCTCCCCACCTCCCTCCCCACCTCCTTCCCATTCCAACTTCATGTAAACTCACTTGGGTGCTTTCTTTTTCTCTCAAAACAAACAAACAAACAAACAAACAACAAGAAAAACAACAAAAAAACTAAAAAAAAGCAAAACAAAAAACAAACTAGAGGAAGAAAGGAAGGGGAGGAAAGGAAGGAAAGAAGGGAAAGGAAGAAAGAAAGGATGGAGAGAGGGAGGGAGAGAGAGAAAGGAAAAGAAAGGAAAGGAAGGAAGAGAAAGAAAGCTGATTGGCAGAAAATAAAACAAGCAGAGGTGGTGGGTAATTACAAGGAAACAACATCTTCCAGACACAACAGGACTGGTGCACATATGAACTCACGGGAACTGTGGTAGCATGCGGACCTTCGTAAGTTCAAGCCACACAAGATTCTTGTGCTGAGATGGGGAAGTGAACACAAATTCACAGTAGATTTGTTTTATCTTTCTTGCTTAGAAAGCCTTGATTCTTACCCATTGTGAATTTTCTCTAAACTTTCTGAATCTGTTCAAGGGAACAAAGGACATCCTTGGATGTTGTGACTTAGATCTGGAATGTCCTCTGGTGCTGATGTGTTGATGACTTGGTCCCAAGATAGTGCCACTATTGAAGGATTATTGGGTCATGAGAATGCTGGCCTTGTGGATAGATTCATCTGTGTTGGGTACATAGCTGAATGGACTCTTAGATGGTAGGACCTAGTTGGAGGAAGCAGGTCATTGAGGAAGTGCTCTCAAGAGGCACACCTGTCTCTGGCCCTTTTCTCTCTGCTTCTTGGATACCATGAGGTGAGTTACATTGCTCTGTCATCCTCTCTTTGTGCAGTGGCTTTGGATGAGACATGTTCCCCATAGGCTTATGTTTTTGAATGTTCTGTCACCAGTTGGTGGCGCTGTTTGGCATTTGACATGGAACCTTTAGGAGGTGGAGACTTGCTGGAGGAAATATGGAGGTATCTACCACTGGAGCTAGATTTGAGAGTTCTGGGCTTTGACCTACTGGCAGTCCTGTATTTCTGCCTTCTCTTTGTGGAGAGCCCATGTCCTCTTCCTACCAGCAGTCATGCCGTCCACACCCTGTAGAACCACAAGCTAAAATAAACTCTTAAATTGCTTTTGGTCAGGGCATTTTATCAAAACAACAGGAAAGTGGCACACCTTGCTATTGAGTCCCCACTTGCCACAGGCCCACAGAGATGGAGCCAAGCACCCATGAACTGAAAAATCCGAAACTGTGGACCCAAACCTTTTCTCCTTCAAATTTCTGTCAAAACAATGAAAAGTAGCTAACAGAGAAAATAGACAAGAGCCTGTTCCTGTGACTACTCAGCCATGTGCAAAGACTTTGAATTACTTCATGGGAAGAACCTGCAAATGTTTACAGAAGCAAGCCAAAATTGGCAACCTACCGGGAGGATCAGGAGACCTCTGATAGGAACACAGGCCCTAAAGACATCACTCAGGAGTTTTCACACAGGGATGGGCCTCTCTTGGTTATTGAATTAGAGCCAGGAAGGCTACATTCTGGCTGAAAACTTGTCTGTGTCATTCCCTGAGACTCATGTGAGGCTAAGGTTAATTGTGACAGGATAATTAATCTAGAAAATTCAAGACTGCTCAGAGTTCAGGCAGTGGCACGGATGTTCCTGGGTGTCTTGGCCAGGTTTAGAGCAAGAATTGAGACAAAGAGCCAAATAGAAAGACATTAAAAGCTTAAGAGTTCAGCCAGAAAAGGAAATACATTTAAAATGGACACCAAAGAAGGTGTGGTTGCTAGAGAGATTAGAGCCATCAAAAGGAAGCCGAGTGTTTGCAAT
This sequence comes from Peromyscus attwateri, assembly GCA_902168425.1. NCBI lineage: Eukaryota > Metazoa > Chordata > Mammalia > Rodentia > Cricetidae > Peromyscus > Peromyscus attwateri. The sequence goes on from CABHPP010126297.1 coordinate 1,915, forward strand.
GGATGGGAAAGATGCTGTGAAAGTGTCTTAGGCGTTGGCTGGACCATACCACAGACATAAGCGTGTAACAATGTAAACTCCTTTGAAAGACTTGGGTTTGAGAAAATCGCTTTGGTCTCTACTCTCACAGGGGCTACCTAGGGAAATGTTTCTCCTCTTCTACCATCCAGGCACTCAGTGGCCACTGGGACTGGACTTAGGAAACCTGACACTGCTTAGCTGCTGGCATCATCCACACGGTGCCCACATGCAGAAATCAAGAGTTGAGGGCTCATTGAGCCTTCTACCCAAATTTTAAATGAAAGTTTGAGAGACCAGGTGATGTGGCACGGTTGGAGTCCTGAGAGGGTGAATTAAAGCTGAAACTGCAGTGGAGACTTCAGGAACTCTAAACACCTAAAGAAAGCCACATGGAACAGAGCTGCAGGGAGCGAGCAGTCTAGAGAGAGAGCTCGAGGGCTGTAGCCAGCAAGGTTGTGGGGGCAGAGCTTCTTAAGCCTTTTGGATTCATACCTCAATATCATATGTCCCAGATGTAGGGCATGGAACTGCAACATCTGTTTCACCGTGCTAGGCTTTGTTCTTGCTTTGCTCCAGACAATCATTTCTAGTCTCCTAGCTCTCCACTTTGGAGTAGAGGTATTTTACTCTGTGCCTACTCAAGTGCTGTATCCTGAGAATATGCAATTTTTAAAAACGTTTATAAGGACTTACAGAAAGAGTTTGTCTTGAGTCGCAGAGGAGACTTTGATCTTGGACTTTTGAGAAATGCTGACAGTGTTGAGACTGTGGCAACGCTTGCAGGTAGACTGCTGTGGGGACTCTTGCAGGTAGACTGCTGTGAGGACAGTGCAGGTAGACTGCTGTGAGGACAGTGCAGGTAGACTGCTGTGAGGACTCTTGCAGGTAGACTGCTGTGAGGACAGTGCAGGTAGACTGCTGTGAGGACAGTGCAGGTAGACTGGGTGCATTTTGCGTTATGAGATACTGTGATCTTTTGGACACCAGGGCAGAGAATGTGGTTTGAATATGAATTTCCCCTGTGAATTTCCTCATGTGTTCAAGAATGACTGTCTACCTAGTAATATAATCAAGAGATGACTAGCTCACAAGAGCCCATGTTGGAGGAAGCACCTTTGAAGGTGCTGTCTTGTCCTCCCTCTCTCCCTCCCTTCTCCCTGCCTCCCTCCCTGCCTGCCTCCCTCTCTCCCTTCCTTCCTCCTTCTCCCCTCCCCTCCCTGTTTGTTGGCAGTCAGGAGGTGAACAGCTTTGCTCTGCCATGGCTTTTTCACCACAGCATCCTGCTGCCACAGGCCTACAGTGAAGGGCTATGAAACCCCATTCTCAAACCTCTGAAACCTAGATGTTTGCATCTGGCCTCCTTTGGCTGTGTCCATGTTGGGCACTGGTGATGAAAGTAGCTCTTGTTAGGCTTAGTGCTCTCACAGGTTAGCTTGTATTGGGCAGAGGAGTAAAATATGTTCACTTAATCAAATCACCAGCCATTACCATGACTTATGAGGTTACAGAGCCCCAAGATGCAGCTGCTGCCTGCAAGAAAATGGTTGAACTTAGAGGCTCATTCTTTTTCCACAGTTACAGTTATGAAAAAAGAGGAAGGAAAGCAAGAACTGGTTTGTAGTCTATGCATCACTTTAAGCTGCCTTAAAATTGCCTCTTAATTTTTTAGTTAAGAGTTCCTAAAACTCCGTGAACACTGGAAACACTGGAGAATCTTTTGTGTCTGGCTACTGTGGTCTCCAGACACATTTCCTTACATTGGTCAAAGTGGACTTCACTCTCTGAGAAAAGATATCATCTCCCTTCAGAGATCTCCCCAGGAGAGAAGCAGGCCTGCTGAGCCCCTGGAAAATCTCTCACACTGTTGAATAAGTGGAGCCTGGATTAAGTAACTTCTAGGGCAGCACTGAGAAGGAAAAGCCTTGGGTGACACAAAGGTGATATCGAGATTTGCATGACAAACACTTGGATGTCTTGAAGAACAACAAACAAAGAAAAACAAAACCTAGGGAGCAGTGGCCTTGGTGAGAGCGTGGATGTCCTTTGGATCGGATCCTAGTCTACTGTCCTGCTTCTTCAGCATTTAGCCAGTTGAGAAAGCCACTGGATCACCCTAAGTGTGAAATGGCAAGCGTGGCGTCTGCTTTGGCGTGTATGGGTTTAATTACATCCATAGAATGTTGGGTGGGAAACAACAGCTTGGTAAATGGTGTAACTATGGGTAGCAACCCCTTTGTCTCCATTTCAATTATTCCACTCAATATTTTAGAGTTTTTCTTGTCCTTCTGTCGAAGCTGTAGTGCTGAGCGTCTCTGAGGTCACTTCCCATTATCTTCTCAAATGAAGAAATCCAGTCCAAGAGGGGTCCAGGGACTCGTCAAGGTGAGCCAGCCTCTGGACTCTGGTCCTGCCCCAACCCCATCAGACCCTTTCTGATGTGCACTCTGCTGGCAGGTCCACCCAGACTGAGCAGGGTGACTAATGTCAGGCTTGTCTTGTGTTCTGTTGACAGTTGTGTGGCCCATGGTGCCATTTATAGCTTTGACTTTATAGCTTTGGGAAGAGCCTTAAGATGTAATCGCAAACACTCCACCCACCCAAACACAGACTCCCTTTGCCTAATAATAAAACTTTTAAGTGGTGACGTGGGAGAGCAGTGAGACGACAGCTCTTGTGAAATGAAAAATCAGGGCACATTGGACTCAGCAGGAGAACTATTTCATTGGTAGTCCGTGGGGTAGTGCATATTTTAAAGGGCACAATATGTCAAGTCATTGTCCGGTTGAAGAGTTTGAGTGTTTTTTAAAAAAGTATTATAGGATAGACTGCCTCCTCTTACCATACATGAGTACATGTACTCATACACCTCCCCCCAACACACACACATGCACCATCACAACCATTAGTTGTGATGTTTCTGTCCTTTGTCAGAAGTTGTACTTTCTATTGTTTTCAGTTCTATCAAAAGTGAAGCTTTTTTTCCTGTTGCTGAAACGACTTGATTTTTCTGATCCTAGAGGAGACACAGAAACTGCCCTGGGAGTAGAGGATGATAAGATCTGCCTGCCAGCTGCTGCTCTTCAGTTAAGAGCATCCATGCACTCCTCTTCCTCATCAAACTCTAGTTGAACCTGGGGAGGCACAGACAGTCTGTTCACCTAGGATGGAAACCAGTGAAAGACTGTTGCATGCTCCGTTTGCTGGAGTGATCTTGGTCATCTTTAGTAGGATTCTCCCCCACAGTTTTTTACCAAGTGTGTCTTACTTGTGTCTTTTGTAATAGAGGACCACCAATGAACAAGGCTCTTCTGAGCCCAGGACCCTAGGTAAAGTGAGATAGAGACATGAGGTTGGTAGGAGGAGTTCTAGGGCAGGAGGCTGATCTGAAACTGGTTCTCCAGTCACTCAAATTCAGTGGCCATGCATGAGCCAGCCTTTGCATGCCATGAAGCTAATGCTGGAGGTGCCATCTGAGGACACTGTGCAGCACAGAGGACTCCACAGATACACTCCCTGAATCTACCTTGAGTGTCAACACCTGTCAGGGTCAACTGGAAGACTTGCAGATGGGGACACTTCTTGTCCCACACTCTTAGCCCAAGAAAGACACATGAAAGGGCAAGGACTATGTTAGGACCCAAAGAATGGGAGCGACACTGTTCATCTCTCACCCCCTCATCCTCAAACCAGCATCTGGAGGACCACTGCCCTGAAGAAGGAGGACTCAGAGCTGTACCCCTCCCTATACACGTTCATGGATACTCAAGCCAAGACTAGAGGAGGGAAGATGAGGCGTAAGTTGGACTGGAGTTCAATCTGTCACACAAGCACAAAGTATCATCAAAAGAAGGAAAGGGGAGATTTGATCCAATAGGATTGAAAAACATTATACAAAAACTGTCTCATGCTCCCACCCCAGGGCCAAACACTGCTCAGGTAGATGGGCATAGGAATTATGGGTTACAGTGCTGGTGGGTTCTGGAGAAAGGATGAGGCTTGATAGACTCAGATGCAGTGCGGGTACATGGGTTAATATAGAATCACATAAGGAAGGAAGGTTAGCTCCTAGCTTATGTCAGGATGCAGAGAGAAGAGGATGCTCACCACCCTTCCAACCATGGGCTCCTCCTCAGGAGGAGATCTTTGCTTTTCTCATAGGAAGTGATACCAAGAGGCAAGACTTCATCCTTGCTTCAGGCTGGAGAAGGCCCACTCACCTCCCTTACAAAATGGAGAGAATTCACCCATGCTGCTTCCTTGAGCAGGAAGTTCTGAGTCTCCTAGCTAGAAAGGCTAGGTGGCAGCTTACTGATCAACCTGGGCAGGAGGCAGAAAAGTGGCTTTGTGCTGAGCTAGAATGTTTGTGCTGTACCCAAGCCCTGTGTGTGTGTGTGTGTGTGTGTGTGTGTGTGCATGTGTGTACAACTCTCTCTCCTCTGTGTGTGTGTGTCTGCCTCTGTGTGCCCCCATCAGCACCCCATGTCAACCCATTGTATTGTGTCTCTTGTCACAAAGTACCTCTCCAAAGCACTAAACACACACAATCCATAGTGTTTGAGGAAGATAACAGTTCAAAGGGTTTGTGGGGCTATTCCAGAAGTCTGGAAGGAAAATGATGTTACATGCTGAGAGAAATGTCCAGACACACCAGCATGCACAACCAAGAACTTCTCATCTCTGCATCTCTGAGTTGATATCATGCAGAAAAGGTAAGTTTTAGGGGTCTCATTCCAACGATCTCTGTAGCTAAAACTGCCTGGAGCAGCTTTCTGCCCTATGGCTTGTCAAACAGACATGAGACTCTTGTGTATGAGGAGCCTGGGTCAGCAAGGATGTGCAGAGATGGGGAAGGTACCTTACGCTGAAGAGACAAAAAAAAGGATCTTAGAAGGCTGTACATCTTAGACGAATTACTGAACCTCTCTGATTGTCCATTGCCTCATCTGTAACACTGATCAGTTATGGTACTGATTGGGGCTGAAATTGACACCTACATTGGAGGACTGTGGTGTGGACAAGATCGTAGATGAAAGCTATACAGTGTACCACCTGTGCTAGGACCCAGGCGAATACTAACTCCCTTCCTAATTTGTTTTTGCTCTGTGGCCGGACTTAATTGTTCCCCATTTTTAACTGGGGAACAAATGTGACAAGAGTCTGCAGGGTGAGTCTGACCCGCTGTGAAGGAAACATACAGGAGACGGTTAAGGCAATGTGTGGAAGGACAGTATGGCTCTCCTTGTGGTTGTTCCTTTATTTATCTCTCTTTAGAAAACTATGACAGTAGCTGTGTGCCAGGCCTGGGGACACAGGCCTGTTCCAGCTACTCGGGAAACTAATCATGGGTTCAAGCTTTGCCTAAGCTATGGGGCAACCTAGCAATACTCTGTCACAAAAAAGTAGGGGGCTGAGTTCAAATCTCCAACACTCATTTGAAATGCCAGGCATGGTTGCGTGTGGCAGGGGCCTAGCACTAGGGCTTGGGGACAGGAGGATTCCCAGAGCTGCCTGGTTAGCCAGCCAAGCTGCAAAGGTGAGCTTCTGATTCAGCAAGAGGCTCTGTCTCAAGGTCATAAGGCAGAGAGTGCTAGGGGTGGCACCCAGGTCATAGGAAGGGAGGGAGGGCAAGAAAGGCCTCTCTGGAACCTTTACACAATGGTGCTGATCACACTCAGGGAGGCAGAGCCTCTGTGACTTAGACCCATCTTAAAGGCCACATGTCTTGATTCTGCTGCAGTGGGGTTAAGTTTCAACATGAATTTTGGAAGGGATACTGTCAGTGAAGACCATAGCACCCTGGGGGCTATGGGAAGTCCATGGTAAGTGTCTTAGTTAGGGTTTACTATTGCTGTGAAGAGACACCATGACCATGGCAACTCTTACAAAGGAAACATTTAATTGAAGAGGCTCACTTATACTTTCAGAGGTTCAGCCCACTATGACTAAGAAGGGGAGCATGGCAGCATGCAGGCTGACGTGCTGCTGGAGCTGAGAGTGCTGCATTGTGCAGGCTACAGGAAGTCCACTGTCACACTGAGCAATGCTTGAGAAAAAGACCTCAAAGCCCGCCCCCACAGTGACACACTTCCTCCAACAAGGCCACACCTCCTAATAGTGCCACTCCCTTTGGGGGCCATTTTCTTTCAAATCATCACAGTAAGGGAACCACTGCAGGTGCCCTGGGGGGCTCTGAGGCATTCTATGGTAAGGGAACTCTGGCAGGCACTCCCATCTTCAATAGCAGCCTGCCTTCCCTTCCAGACAGACCCTGGCTTGTTGGCGAGGTGCTTGTGGACCAACTAAACACTGGTCTTGCAGAGAGGTTTATCATGTGACTGCTGTAGCCCTAGAGACACAAGCAAGTCTCACTGAGAGACTCACTTATTACCCTGTGCGCACTTCGCTTCAGTAGGCTTTTGGGGAGGAGTAGCCAGCTGAGTATCTCCCACGGCTCCTCTGATGCTCGTGCTGAGGTGTGGGATCTGACCACACTCTATGAAAGCCATCGCTGCAGCAGTTGTCCTAGGAAGTGGGTAGGGAATCACACGTGGGGGTGATCTCCTTTTCTGGTCAACAAAGACCTATGGATGTCCTAGGCTAGGGGTGAACCTGACTTACTGGAGTCATGACCAGATGCACAGAGGGACTTGGATGCCACTACTCATTGTCACCACTGAAATAAACAGGGCATGCATATTCTTCAGGAGTGGCATTGACATGACCAGATGAGGGGGTGCTTGCAGGCAGCACAGCCACACTCAGATCTCCCAGGTTTCCTGTGGCTGCTGGCTAATGTCTGGTTCCCATTGCTGTCTGCCAGTCCTGCCTGCCTCAATTCTGTGGCTTGGGCAGAGGGAGGGGCTCTAACATCAGGCATGTTTTATCCATTACATCTTGGTTGTTATGATACAGTTTATTTTTCTTCATAAGAAGCAAACTGTGTGTCCCCAAATGCTGGCAGTGCAGAACATTCCATTTGTTTGAGGAGAGACAGACCTGACGGCACAATTTCAGTCAAAGGCTTCCGTGTCAAAGCAGCCTGTGCTTTAGTTTCCGGGAAGCCTAGGGCTGTACACTCAGTTAACTGCTCAGTTCCTAGAAAGTGGCCTTGTGGGTATGTCCCATTAATCCTGGTTCCCCAAGAAATGGAAACATAACTCCAATTGTCCCCCTGTCACCTGGCAACAGCTGCCTTCGTCGATTTGTGCTGGGGGAAAGGTTGTGTCTTTTCAGGCACCATGTGGAAATGGCCTTTTAAGTTTTCTACTTATAAAAGCAATAAACAATTGCAAAGTACTCCTAGGGACTGTGGCAATAGCTCAGTCAGTAAAGTATGTGTCACGTGAAGATGAGGACCCGAGTTTGATCCCCAGCACCCACATAGAAATGTTTACATACGTAGTGATGTGCTCTTATAGTCCCAGTGCTGGGGAGCCAAAGGTGGACAGCTTCCCTGAGGCTCAAGTGTAGCCAGCCTAGACTAACTGCTGAGTTCCAGGTTCGGAGAGACCAAAAGATATTTAAAAACAAACAAACAAACAAGGAGGATGGAACCTTGGGAGGAGCGACACCCAGGGTGTATTCTGGCCTCCGCATGTATACACATGTATACATATATGCCAAGGAGTGACACCCAGGGTGTATTCTGGCCTCCACATGTATACACATGTGTACATATATGCCAAGGAGTGACACCCAGGGTGTATTCTGGCTTCCACTTGCATGTGTACACACACACACACACACACACACACACCACCACCACCATCACAACTAAGCCCAACTCCCAAACACTAAACACATAGGAAACAAACCAAAAGGTTCTACCCTGGACACAGTATCTCCTTGAAGCTACCCGTGCCTTACCTGATTTTTTTTTTAACTGAGCATCTCTCCAAGGTGACTCATCTTTTATTTTTTTCTTTTTTCTTTTTTTTATTTTTATTTTTATTTATTTATTTTTTTTTGGTTTTTCGAGGCAGGGTTTCTCTGTGTAGCTTTGCGCCTTTCCTGGAACTCACTTGGTAACCCAGGCTGGCCTCGAACTCACGGAGATCCGCCTGGCTCTGCCTCCCAAGTGCTGGGATTAAAGGCATGTGCCACCACTGCCCGGTGACTCATCTTTTAAAACAGACATGTAAAGTAGGCATTGTGGACAAGTGCTCCTGTAGTGTGCTGATTTAGAATCCTTTGGGTCTATGCCAAGGGCTGGAATAGTTAAATCATGCAGTACTTGTACATTTTGTCTTTTGAGAATATCAGTGTTGATTTCCACACACTGGCAGAGTCAGTTCTCACTCCCACCAGCAGTATCTGGGGTTCCTCCTTGTCCAAGTCCTTTCCAACATTCATTGTAGTTTTCATTTCACTTCTTTCTTTTCTTTATTTCTCCTTTTTCTGTAATAGCCACTGTGACTGGGTGAGATATAACCTCAAAGCAGTTTTAATTTGCATTGTCCTGATGGTTTAGGATGTTGAACATTTTTACAAATATTTACTGTCCATCAGTATTTCTTCCTTGACTCTTCAGTTCATTAGTCCACTTATGAATTGGATGATTTGGGGAGGGGTTACTTAAATTTTGAATTTCTTTTTAGAGCCTAAATATTAATTTCTTGTCAGATATATAGTTGGCACAATTTCTTCCTCATCTGCAGGCTAGCTAACTTTCTACTGGTGTAATAAACACTATGACAAAGCAACCCAAAAAGGAAAAGGGATAATTTTACCTTACACCTTACAGTCTATCACGGAAGGAAATCAGGCCAGTTGGGAGCTCTAGGGAAGAACCTGGCGGTAGGAACTGAAGCAGAGACCACAGAGAAATCTTGCTCATTGGCTTACTCACTAGCTTGCTTAGCCTACTTTCTTATACAACCCAGGACCACCTGCCCAGGGGTGGCACTACCCACAGTGGACTGGGCCTTTCCACATCAATTATTAATCAAGAAAATGCCTCACAGACTTGCCTGTAGGCCAATCTGATGGAGGCATTTTCTCAGTTGAGGTTCCCTGTTCCCAGATGACTCTGGTTTGTGTCGAGTTGATAAAAACAATCAACACACTGTCTCTTTACTCTGGTTGTTGTTCCTTTGTTCTGTAGAGTTTTTAATTCCATGCAGTCCCACTTGTCTGTTCTTGGGGTTGTTCCCTGTGCTGCTAGAGTCCTTCCCAGAAAGCTCTTCCTGCATCTGTTTGAAGGGCATCCCCTGTGTCCTCTGGAAGTTTCGTTGATGGGGATTACATTGAACCTGCAGGTCATTTTCATAAACTGTTTTCCCAGTCTGTCTTCCAGTGCCTCTGACTCCCTGGTTAGACTGATTCTTAGTCTTTTAAAAACCACTTGAATGGGGTTACTTCCCTGGCTTCTGAACTGTAAGTTCATTATATTTTGAAAAGGTACTTTATGTTGATTTTTGTATCCTGCTACTTTTATAAAAGACAGACTCTTCACTCTTCTGTCAATGCAGAGCCCTGAAAGCGCCAAGGAAGTTGGCAAGATCAGGAGATGGCTCAGAAATGTGAAAAGCAGAAGAGTAGTGCTGGGACTCTCCAAGAACTGTTGTGGAGACAGATCATGGTGACAAAGCAGGGGACTCGAGTATGTGTGTACAGACAGGTGGGTAATGTTGTCAAGTCAGGTGACCAGAGTGACAAACTAAAGGGAAAGGTCAGAAGGGCAGCGAATATACATGTTTGGAGAGAATGTACATGGTCAGGGGAGACAGAGGCAGGAATGGCTTGTGGTTGAGCCGCAGGTCTGAGCTGAACCGTTAGGAATGGTGGCTGGAGAAAAAAAAATCACAGGGTGGACACCCAGGGAGGCCGTGTGCCGAAGTGGCTGCAACCCCACCTTCAGGTTCCCACAACCCTCCACTTCCTCATCTCAGTCTCCATCTTGACCTCTTCCCCATGTGACTGTATGCTGCATGTTTGTGGCCACATGCGCCTGGCTGACTTGAGTCTGCTGGGAGACCCTGCAAAAGAGAGAGAGGGATGTCAGACATGGAAAGGAGTTGATCAAGGAGGAAGGAAATTGTATCCAGTGCTCTGGGCTCTCCTGTCTCACCTCTATCTAGCTCATGGAGATTTTAGAGAAGTAAAGAAAAAGTTTCATCAGTTAGGACCCAGTGTGCAGAGATATGTGTGCCTTGCAGGTGGGTCAAAGCAGATGGGATTTGTGGATCTCATACATGTAAGTCAGGCGATGTTACACTGTGGTTCCCTTTCCTGCTTTCTAAGGCCGAGGGACAGAGTCACACACAAAAGGATTTTGAGGCAGGGCAGGCACTGGTGAGAACTGGAGGGACTAGTCAAGCAGGGTGCTGCTCTTTGCTCTGTGAGTTAAGAGGCCAGTGGGACTAGAGTATGTTGGCAGCGAAGAGGATGCTGAAGGATGCTGTGTGACTGTACACAGAGCTGCTGTGTGGTGGGGTAGGGCAGGCCCACCCTGGGATCTAAGGGCAAAGGGGAGCACAGAGAGTATTCTGTCAGCAGGCAGTGAGAGCTCTGGGTAGGAGAATAGCACCAGATAAAAGGCACTGGGGGTGTCTGAAAGGATGTGGAGAGGCCAGCAAACTGAGAAGAACAAATAGGGCGAAGTGAAACATTTGTGCGATTCCACAGCAGAGAAACAAAAGCCAATCCAATGCCTTGGGATAGAGTGTGGGACTGGTTGAAACCAGTGCCTGGTGACTTTCCTGCATCTTGGAGGGAGGGATCCTTGGCAGCTGAACAGTGAAGGGCATGTTTCTAATTATCACATTGGACCTTTGATCTGCTCTAAGTATTCATTTCCTCTGTAAACACAAACTTGACTCATTGGCCCTGGGCTTGAGTAGCTGCTCTGTTTGGAGATGGTTTGCAGTAGGCCATCAGTGCTTCCCAAATGACACACAAGTGCCCAGGATTCCACACAGCATGCAAACACAGGGCTCCTACTATTTGCTGCAGACAGACAGAATTGCTAGCTGAGGTTGCCATGCTGCTCTGAGTCTCTGTCTTTTCTTTCAGGAAGCTCTGGAAAGAGATGGAAGAGACCATGACAAACACTCTCAAGAAAAACCCGGCACACACAAGTGGGAGTACCCGCAGGTGGTTAAGAGTGGAGCTGTCACCATTAAAAACCCCCAAAGCTTCCGGGTCAGTCTTGCAGGATTTATGGACTCAGCCCACACCTGAAACTTGTGCATCTAAAATGTAAAACCTCCAGCAATTAAGAGATAAAGGGTACATTCCTATGATCTGAGAAGGATTTTGGATATATTTTTTGTGAATTCTACTTTTTAAAGTAATTTAAAATTTTTGGTGTTAGGATAGAATAGAGGGCTTCACATGTGCCTAGTATGTGCTCATACCATTGATGAGCAGCTGTAGGCCAGGCCTGTGAATTTGAGAATTAAAAGTATTTTATTCAGTTATATTTTTACACAGCATATAATTCACCCACTTCAAGTGCACACTCCAATGATTTTTTTAAAAAAGACTTACTTACTTTTTTATTTTATGTTAATAGATGTTTGACTGCATGTATGTATGTGTGTCACATTCGTACAGTGCACATGGAAGCCAGAAGAGGGCATAGATCCCTTGGAACCAGAGTTAGAGATGGTTGTGATCCATCATGTAGGTGCTAGGGATTGAACCCAAGTCCTCTGAAGAGCAGTCAGTGTCTTAACTCCTTAGCTGATTTTCCAGCCCCTCGATGAGTTTTTGAAAAGTAAATATACAACTTGTACAAACATGGTCAGTTCTGGACCATTTTTGCCACTCTTCTGTGTCTCACACATACTTACTGTTGAGTCTGTTCCTGTTTCCTACACTCCTGTGACCATTGCTCTGCACTGCCCCTGTAGATTTACCTTTTCTGAACATTGATACAAATGGGACCACATAACATTTTCCTGTTTTGCTTAGCAAAACATTTTAGAGGTCCACCCACATGTCATGTGATTCTTCTCTTGTTGAATGATGTTCCATTGGGTGGGTAGATGGATAGACTACATCATAAATGCAGACTTGCTGGTTGATGGAGGTTCAAGGCAGCTCAGTGAGATCTTTGTGTAGGGAAAGACTTAACATCTCAAATAAAAAGATTGTCTTGATTCTCAGTTATCCAAAATGTTCTATCAGCTCAAGAAAAGGGTTTTGTGTGCTGAGTAGTTTGTGCCATAGGTGAGTTCAAAAGGAAGAAGACAGAGCCTTAGTCTCCAGAGAAACTCACTTGAGCCCTGGGTAGAGTATGGCCATGAGCCTTAGATATAGTATGGCTATGACCCCTGAGTAGAGTATGGCCATGATTCCTGGGTAGAGTATGGCCATGAGCCCTGGGTAGAATATGACTAGCAAGATGGTATTGACTGGCAGGTACCTCTCGAATGTCAGGTGCTGGACTCCAGTCAGTCTAGATCTGTGTCAACCAGTTTTCTTTGTAAGCACACCACTGTAAAGGGAGGTGGGAGGACTTATTGGCTTATATAATGAGATATCCGAGGGCTAGGGTTAGATTCAAGATGACATCACCTGTTTTGGGTTTCTTCATAGATTATTAGTGTTATTTCATAGATTTGACATGGAGGTATGTGACCAGAAGTGCCAGTTTTTGAGTTTAAGTTTATTAGAGAAATGCCCAGTTCTTGTAGCTCCAGAGAAAGTGTTGTCTGGATGCAGTTAGGGAATAGAATAGCAATGGGGAGGATTGCATTGCAAATAAATCAAGCTAAAGGTTGGATTCTGGTTCCTGGGAAGCTGCAAGCTTTGTTCTTCAGTGATTAAACTGGTTCCAAATTGTAGGATCCTTAACCATTTTCTCAAACTGTACATCTTCTAAAGTAGACAGACAGAATCTAGTCCAAATCCCTATTGCTGTAGCTGGGAAAACCAAGGTTAAGAGCTCAAATGAGTCTGCAGGTAAAAGGAAGTGCTTGGGGCAGACTCGCCCTGGCATTTAAATCTTCCTGTTCAGCCATTTTCTTATGCAAATCAGGCACATATGCATTTGATCCATAGATGTAAATTCATCTCAATACATGGGACTTATTTTGGATGGAGGTAAGAAAGCACTGATGTAGACTAGCCTGAAAATTTTATATTTCAATAGAACATAACCAGGTGGACGTCCAACTCGCGGCAATGTCTCTTTCTTCTCACTGCTGCCTTGAGAATGGAATAAAATGAGAGGTGTTTACATGGTATAAAAATGGGTAAATGAAGTGAATTAGGATAACAGGGAGAAATCCAACTCTATTCTGAAAGGGGCACGTGAGAGATGACACTCATGTTGGTGGTGGGAGTGTTGTTTCCCTCATCTGTTCAAACCCCATTCATCCCATGCCAGTCACGATACCAAGCACTTGTGAGGTTAGAATTATATTCCACTTTGAGAAAATAGAGACACAGACAATTAAAATGATGCTTTTGACATTACAAAGTGATCAGGCAACATATTGATTCTTGAAACTCATCCTATTGAGAGCTCAGTGGTCTGGAGTACACAAAATTTGTCTTTAAGAAAAAGGCTCTAACTGTGACACCTGGAATAGAAGCCTACCTAAGCATTTCTGGAGCTTAGGGGAAGGTCTGCTTCTCTCTCCTGAAGATGGGTGAGTGTAGAAATGCTCCTTTTGAGGAGTCACCCGGCAGGTAGTTCATTATGGGGAAGGGATGCACTGGACCACACCCAAGAGATCATAGGACAAGGATGCCAACTTGATCTGGTGAGGTAGGATCTGAGAGAAAGAGGATGTTGCATGATGTACCTGAATATCATGCTGAGTGGGGACCCAGCATTTGGGCCAGCCAAGATTGTTGCTGTGTGGCTGATGGGAGGCTGTGGGCTGTGGACCCAAAGGCAGGCCTTGTTGAGCTGGCTGGGGTGACATTTACCTTCCAATAGCAACCTAGTCCTCTGTGTAAGCAAGTCCATCTGAGCTCTCTGATGTCTTACCCTGTTTTTACCTCTCTGGGTTTTCCTTGGATATTATTCCAACCTTAGCTCTTGGTTGATTCAAGAGAAGGGGTTGTTGTTGGTTGTTGTTGCTCTTTTGAGGGCCCACCACCAAGCTCCCAAATAAATCACACACAGAGGCTTATACTTAATTATAAATGCCCAGCCTTAGCTTGGCTTGTTTCTAGCCAGCTTTTCTTAACTGAAAATTATCCCCATCTATCTTTTGCCTCTGGGCTTTTATCTTTCTCTATTCCTATATACCTTTCTTTCTTTCTCTGGGGCTTGCTGTGTAGCTGGGTGACTGGCCCCTGGAATCCTCCTCCTTCTTCCTTTTCCTCCCAGATTTCTCCTCACATTTATTCTCTCTGCCTGCCAGCCCTGCCTATCCTTTCTCCTGCTTTGCTATTGGCTAATCAGTTCCTTATTAGAGCATCAGGTGTTTTATAGGCAAAGTATCACAGTTTCACAGAGGTAAACAAATGCAAAATAAACAAAAGTAACACACTTTAAAATAATATTCCCCAACATTGGGTCTCAATTATCTCAACAGGAAAGGGTTGAGGCAGAGGCTGGGGTGGCCTGGAGGGTCCAGGATGAACCCAGTCTCTTTCTCTCACTAAGAAGAAAAGATTTACTTTTATTTTTGTGTGTGTATGAGTGTTTTGCTGGCATGTATATCTGTGCACCTCATGTGTGCCTGCTGCACATGGAGGCCAGAAAAGCATGTCAGATCTTCTGGAACTGGAGTTATAGATGGTTGTAGGCCACATGTAGGTGCTGGGATTCAAACCTGGGTCCTCTGCAAGAGCCACAAGTGCTCCTAACCACTGAGCCATCTCTCCAGCTTGCTGTGGGATGTCCTGTATGCTGTAAATATATGTTGCTATGATTGATCGATAAATAAAATGCTGATTGGCCAGTAGCCAGGCAAGAAGGATTGAGTAGGAAGGACAAGAAGTAGGAGAATGCGGGGAGGTGGAAGGCGGAGGCAGAGAGACACTGCCAGTCACGGCCATGAAAAGCGAGATGTAAGGTACCAGTAAGCCAGGAGCCACGTGGCAACTTATAGACTAACAGATATGGGCTAATTTGAGATATAGGAATTAGATAGCAAGAAGCCTGAGCCATTAGGCCAAACAGTTTAAATATTATAAGCGTCTGTGTGTTTATTTTATAAGTGGGCTGCGGGACTGCTGGGGCTTGGCGGGAGCTGGAAACTCTCCAGCTATACCAGCTCTTCCAGTCTTCTTGATGTATATTTGACAGTGATGATGGGGACCTCTTAGGGGATCTCTGGAGCCTTCTTGTCCCTCCTCTGAGCTCCTGTGGAGGTGGGACTTGCCAGCTGACCCTTCTTCTTGGCTGTGGATCTCTAGATGGGGTAATTGTGTGCACACTTTGTGTATTTGCAGCAAACTTGGAGGAAATTTTGTGAAGGTCACATAAACTGACATTTAAGGTTGTGTAGCCAGATGATCTCTATAGCATATGACTCAACTCTGCTGCTGCTGTGTGCAAGCAGCCACAGACAACAGGTACGGAGTGAGTATGTTTGTGTTCTGGTCATACTGGACTCAAACAGGGGTAGGCTAAATTCAGTTCCCTGGGTTGTAGTTTGATGACATTGGTCTAGAAGGTCGGGCAGCTATAGTTGGCACAGGATTGAACTGCTAGATGGAAGAGAGGTGTCAGGACTCCTGGAGACCCCACCGCAGAGTGTGTTCAACCAAGAGTATTGGCCTGGTAGATTGAGAATCTAGTTTCATAGTATCATATTTTAGAGCTATAGAAATAAATATGAGCCTGGACAGTGTAAATGATGATGTTGCTTGTCCAGCTTTCTCTATAGCCTGCCAACTGGGTAAGTGATCAAAGGCTGCTAAACACTTTAGAGACATACTTTGTTGGTAGACATATCCCTTGTACATATTACCCTGATTAAAGGCTCTCCAGGGTGCATGCCTGGCCAATTTATGGGATTCAAATATACTATGAGTCAGGCCAACCCAGACACAGGACCTTCAGGGAGGTGGGGAGCATGCGCCTGGATGGCCAGGACTATCCAGATCAGGACAGACACAGATGGGCCAGGAGAGGAGTGAGCATGTACCTGAGTACAGCTTCTAGAATGTGGCAGAAGGCCCAAACAGGAAGCACACCCTGTTCGCTGCATGTGGGCTTCATGGAAGAGGTGGTGTGTATGGTGGGCCTTGAAGGATGAACTACATCTAGTCAGGAGAGAGGGTGGGCATGTTTGACTTATGGCCAGTGGTTCCAGAAGCCAGTGGTTTAGTTTGGCTTTGTGGTGTTGAGTAGAGCATAATTTACAAAGATGGCTGTGGCACTGTCTCTCATGGCACAAGCGCTTCCCTTCACAGAGAGAGGGAAGAAGGGGCCCACCCCTTTGAGTCAGGTGACTACAGACTCATGGATCATCACTGCAGTGCAGTGAGTGTCATATGCAGGACCTTGAGGTCAGGGTGGAAGAGGATATGGCTTCATACTCTTGAGTGGGAACACAAGTCCCATGGGAGAAATGTAGCCACCCTAAACTTGTCTGGAGTCTGCCACATCACGTGAAGCCATGCGCTGGGAGTGACAGCTCAGAGGTGCTCAGATTGCAGACCTGGCTTTCCTGCCAGCCCAAGCCTCCTGCCACTGAGCCTCCCCAGTCTCCAGAGTGCCCTGGAAAGGCCCTCGATGCAGTGGAGCTGAGCCTGACTTGCCTGACTTCTGGACAAGAGAATTGCAGGGCATGGGAGGCCTGCTGCTCTGTCCAAGGAGGTCAGTGTGTATGCTCTGCAGACTCTGAACCTGAATGAACTGTGTAGTGGGGGCTACTAGGCTCAGCTCCTTAATGGCCTCCAAGCTAGGGTCCACAGCATGGGACTCATAAATGACAGCAGGGACTTTGCTCACTTAAGCATCATTTCTTCTGCCTTCTGTCTCCTCCATCAGCCTAAGGGCTTCATGTGGCCTGGCACTCTTAGCCACATAATTCCCACTCAAGAAAAGATTGCTTATTCATGGGCTCACTTATATCATACTGTGGTGATATTTTATTTGTACTGAAATGTGATATTTTATTTGTATGTTAATAAGTAAAGTTTGCCTGGAGATCGGAAGTTATAGCCATAAACAGATGTCAGGCAGTGGTGGCACATGCCCTTAATCCGATCATATGTCAGGCAGGGTCTCTGTGTGGTCAAGGACACAGCCAAGCGTGGTGACGCACACCTTTAATCCCAGTACCAACCATAGAGACCTGGAGGTCTGTATAGACAGGCAGTGATGAGGAAGTGATGTGGCTGGGCTTGGAGCCAGTGAGAAGGCAGAACAGGAAGGCATTAAAGGTGCAGGTTAGATGGGAAGAAGCTCTCTCTTGGGAAGCTACGGCGAGGTGGTGAGCTAAGGTTAGTTGGCGGCTATTGCTCTGATCTCTATGGCTTGCACCTCTGTATTTGGCTCTGTGTTTCTTATTTAATAAGACTGTTTAGAAATTCGTCTACAATTGGCACCCAACATGGGGCAAGAATTCTTTAAAAAACCTTTGGTGGCCTTACAGGCCAGGGGTTACAGGCCCCCAGGCCTGGATGGAGCTACAAGCAGACCTGCTACATGCAGCTGGAGCTACTTGCGGCCAGATCTCCAACTCATGTGGCCAGAGCTTAAAGGGGCCAGAGCTATGAGTGGCTAGACTGCTTGTGGGTGTACAGACCCCTGGCTCAGGCCTGGAACGGCTCAGGCTGGAGCACAGGGCTGGACTTTAGCTTTAGTTTTTTTCTCTTCTCCTGGTAGGTAGTAGGTTCTCTCTCTCTCTCTCTCTCTCTCTCTCTCTCTCTCTCTCTCTCTCTGGATTCCCATCTCGGTCTGCAACCACGCTAAGTAGCCACTTTGAAATTCCCTTGGACTTCTGTTCTACACAGACTTGGTAAGTCAATTAAGATATCAGATATCTTTAAAGGGAGAAACTAGTTAAAAGAGAAATTTTTTCCCACATTAAAAAATGGAAAATATCTTTACAATGGCAGGAAAGGTCTGAACTGAATTTGCTGTGGGGGCCTGCATGGGGCCCCTCTGGGAGTTTCCCGAGGACAGAGGCAAAGGATTACCTTGTCTGTCCCTTGTTGATCTACATTCATTGGTCCAATGTTTACCCTTACCACACTTTCTGCATACTCCAGAAGCAGGGACTGGAGAGATGGCTCAGTGGTTAAGAGCACTGGGTACTCTTCCAGATGTCTCAGGTTCAACTCCCAGCACCCACATAACAGCTAACAACTGTCTGTGACTCCAGTTCCAGGGAATCCAATGCTCTCTTTTGGCCTCTGCAGGCAGTGGGGGTATGCATGTGGTGTACAGATATGCCTGCAAGCAAAACATCCACACACATAAATTATAAATAAATCTTTAAAAACAAAGACCTTAAAGCATTTGAACTGCAAGCTTGCCTCCCCCGTGTAATAAAAAGCTAACTAGTACACACACCTATAGCCTCTCCATTCCCCTTCTGTCTGTAAGCACTCTCTTTCCTCTAGGAAGACTGTGTGTTGGCATCCTGTTTCACACACTCTTTCAGTGACACCATGTTTTAGAGAAACCAGTGGCAAACGAGGTACAGGCAGGCCCCGCTGCCTGCCCTGTGCTACAACCCTCTGACGTCAGGGATCTGGAAAGGACATGGCCACCCGGAGTTCTCAGAGTCCAATGGAAACAGACAAGGGACTCGACCTCCCCCATACTGCTGTCTCAGAGTCTCCAACTGAAGGTAAAGGGAGTCTACCCCCACCCCACCGCAGCAGCGTTCCCAGGAGGCTGGGAGTTCATCTCATCTTCCAGAACATTGTTTTCTCAGCTGTGGTAGGAGGCTCTGTCTCTGTGTGCTGTAGAAGCTCTCTTCTCTCGCTGATGATCAATGGCACCAGATCTGGGCACCAGTCAATACACAGGTGCCTCCACTCTGCAGCATGACAACCCCCCTCCATGTGCCCACAGAAAACAGCCAAACACAGGGCCATTGGTGGCACTCCAGGGAACACTGATCCCTGCTTTGGGGAATCCACTTTCCATGGAGACAACTGAGTTGTCTATAAATCAGTTCACCTCCCCGGCCCTTGGAAATCGGAGCTAGAAGTTTCTTTGGTAGAAAGACCAGGATTCTATGGTTAGGATAAACATGTAAACCCCAACCCTCTGACTAATCCAGAAAGCCTCCTAAAAATGGAATCCAAGGATTTTTCAGGAATCCAGTATGGTTTCCTTTGAATGCCTCCCAGGGAAGCATGCCATGATGAGTAGGCAAGGGCTGGCAATGCAAACCCTTCCTCATAGGAGGTCAGTGGATCCCTAGAGGGATGACGTGTATACAGAGCACCAGTGTATACACAGCACAATCCCTGGAGATATGAAGGCAGTCCTCCAAAGCTGTACTCTCTCTTCTGTTCCCTTAATCTATGGTCGTTCCTCCCCGAAGGGGAATCAAGAATAAAGAGCACTCCGCCATTCCTCCTCTCCCTCTCCTGCTTCCTTTCTCTCTCTGCCCCTCACTAATCTCCTTCCTTTTGCCATTTCCCTCCTGTGGTATTTTGCCAGGGCTGTCATATCGAAGTTGTTATGGTTTACGGGTAAATGTCCCTGCCTGGTGGCTCTGCTGTGGGGCCCTGCTGGCAGAAGCAGATCTCTAGCCTTTGAAGCTTTATCTCAGCCTCCCCTTTGGGTCCGGCATGCCACTGCATAACTGATGAGTTAGCACCAATCCGACTGCTGTGAACTTAGCTGTGTTTTCTCAGTTCGGATGGACTCAAATCATCAGCCCAAATCAATCTTAACTTGTTTCTGTCCATTATCTTGGTTATAGTGACACCGACATGGCCGTTACAACAGCGCTGCACACCAAGTGGCTCAAAGGGGCTGAAACTCGAGAACCACATGACAGCAAATCCAGTGTCTGGGGGCAGGGGTTCTCTCCCTGGCTTCTCACTCATCTGCACAGCTCTTTTTGATGCCCATGTTCCCCTGGTTCTTTGCCCAGATTTCTTCTTACAAGAATGTCAGTCAAATTACATCAGAGCCACCTGTGTAACTTAAATGATCTCTTCAAAGGTTGTGTCCCTAGGAATAGTCATGTGCAAGAGCCAGGACTTGAGTCTGTGAGTTTGATTGGTTGGTGTCTCCATGTCTCTTCCCAGAGCTGTTCTTGTATGATCAAGTCAGATTGGTGTCAGTTTTGGCTTTACCATTTACTGTTTGGTTTTTTCTCAGAAATTTCATTCCATTTTGTTTCACTGAAGACACATCCTACATTAAAAAATTGATACAAAAAAATCTTGATGATGTAATTGTGAAAATGGTTACAATGTGGGTCTAATGAGGATTTTTTTATTAATTAGATTTATTCATTTATTTTATATTCCAACTGCATTTTCTCCTTCATCCTCTCTTTCCATTCATTCCCTCCATCTCTCCTCTGCTCTCCATCTACTCCTCCTCTGTTTCTGTTCAGAAAGGTCCAGGCCTCCCATGGGTGTCAACAAAGCATGGCATATCAAGTTGAGGTAGGGCTAAGCTCCCCCCACCTTTGTATTTAGGCTGGGCAAAGCAATCCAGTATGAGAAATAGGGTCCTAGAAGCCAGCCAAAGCATTAGGGACAGTCCCTGCTTGCTGTGGAATAATCTTCTTATACACTGTAAAGATTTATCACTCAAATTGGTTTAATAAAACACTGGCCAGTAGCCGGGCAGGAAGTGTAGGTGGGGTGACCAAACTAAGGATGATGGGAAGAAGGGCAGAGTCAGGAGTTGCAGTCAGATGCAGAGGGAGCAGGAGATGAATGTGCCATGCTAATAAAGGTGCTGCCATGTGGCAGAGCATCAATAAGGGATATGGGTTAACTTAAATGTAAGAGCTAGTTAGTAATAAGCCTGAACTATTGACCAAGCATTTATAATTCATATTCAGCCTCTGAGTCGGTTATTTGGGACTGGGCATTTGGAACAGGAAACATCCACTTATACCTGCTCCTACTGTTAGGAGTCCTGCAAGTAGACTAAGCTACACAACTGTCACACATATGTAGAGGGCCTGTGTTGGTCCTGTGCAGGCTCCCTATCTGTCAGTACAGAGTCTGTGAGCTCCTATGAGCCCAGGTTAGTTGTTTCTATGGGTTTTCTTGTGATGACTTTAACCCCCCTGGCTTGTACAATCCTTCCTCCCTTTCTTCCATAGGGTTCCCTGTGCTTGGCCCTAATGAGGACTTTTAAAGGAAAGATTTATCTTAATTTTATGTGTATATATTTTTGCTTGCATGTATGGTATACTTGTACTACTTGTGTACAGTGATCATGGAAGCCAGAAGAGGACATTGGATCCCTTCGAACTAGAGGTATAGATAGTTGAGTCTCCATGTAGGTACTGGGAATGGGACCCAGGTCCTCTGCAAGAGCAGCCTGTGTTCTTAACTGCTGAGCCGTCTCTCCACACCTAATGTGGGCATGTTGACTTGAGTGTCTGGTGGTACTCCATTCACATACCACCACTACCTAAGGTTCTTACGCTGCACTTGCTAGTGGCATCCTACCGTGAGCATCTGTAATGTCCTCTTGAGCCTTCCTGTGAGGTCCACGCATGGAGTGGTCCAGAGTGTAGGGAAGTTGATAATTAAGCTGAAGTGAGCTCTTTAGAGTATCTTCTAATCAGACATGACCAGAGGGACAGCCAGATGGAGACACAGAAGACATCCACCCTCAGGGCAGGGAAAACGGTTGTGAGAGAATATTGTGACCACGGCTACTAACCTCTCAAATGTGAGGGATGGAATCCCCTTGTTGGAGCTGCGTCTCTGTCAGTCTCATCCTTCCTGTTGCTATGAGGAGCTGGCGGGCTGTTAGCTCCATGCGTAGGAGCAGCTCTTACCTTTTTCCTTCTGACTTGGAAGCCATCTTCACAGTCCCTTGCTAAGTGGCTGTGCTGTGGCTCCAGCACTGGGCTGAGTAGAGTCAGGGCCACTGGGCATCCTTGTCTTGCCCTCATCATAGTTTCAGTGCCTTGGTTTTCACACTGGGTGTGATATCTGTGGCCTTTCATATATGGCCTTTACAATGTTGAGTTGTGTGTTTGTTTGTTTTTTAAACTTCTGTTCCTAGTATTTTGGGAGTCTTATTTTCATTATGAAAGAATGTTAAATGATCCCAAATGCTTTTTCTGTATCAATTATGATGACTATATGAATTTTTAATTATTTTTCTATTAGTGGTGTACTATATTAATTGATTTTTATATATTGAATCATCCTTGCACCTCAGAAGAAAAAAGTCCACCTGATTATGGTGTATGATCTTTTTATTAACATTAAAAAGTTTTAAAATTGCATTTATGCATCTATTTATTTATTTGTCGTGTTTGCGTGTGTCCTATGCACATACATATGAGCTACAGTTCACATGAAGGGGTCAGGGGACGAGTTACAGGAGTTGGTCCTCTCTTCATACCATGTGGGTCATCAGGATTGAACTCGGGCTGTCAGGCTTAGCAGCCAATGTCTTCATCCACTGAGCCATCTCACTAGCCCTGTGAAGGATCTTTTTTAATGTGCTATTAAATTTCATGTGTTAGTATTTTGTTGGGGATTTTCAAATTGCATTCATTAGGAACGCTGGTCTGCTGTTTTCTTTCCTCATACTTTGGTACCAGGCTACTGCAGGCCTCAGAGAATTGGCCTGGAAATGCCCCTCTTCCTCAGCTGCTCGGAAAGGGTTAAATGTCTGGTAGAATTCAAAGATGGGCAGCCTGGTCTGGGCTTTGTCAGCCCAGGTTCTGAATTCTGATTCAGTGCTCATCTACTTATAGTTCTGTGCATGTCATCCCTTCAAGGCTTGCTCCTGGGAACAAGAACTAGCCATTCCTGTTGTTTTGTGGATTTGCTTGTGTGATGCAGTCTAGCGATCCTCCTGATTCCTGTGGTGGTAGTGTGATGTCAACTTTTTCACTGCTGGTTTATTTATTTCTGTCTTTCTTTTCCTAATTAGTTTAGCCAAGTGCTTGCCAATTTTGTTTTTTCAAAAAAACCCAACTCTTGCCTTCATCAATCTTTTTCACAGTCTGTTTTCTATTTTGTTTGTCTTTGACCTCATTCCTGCTTTCTGCTAACACCAGACTTAGCTTTCCCCTCGTTCTTCAGTTCCTTCAGATGTAAAATTAGATTGTTTATTTGAGATCTTTCTTCTTCTTGGATGTGGGCATTTATTGCAGCCAGCGTCCTTCCCAGTGCTGTTTGTGCTGGCTCCCATGAGTTTTGGTTTCCTGTGTTCTGTTTTCATTTGTCGAGGGGTGTTTTCTAATCTCCTTCTTGATTCCTCTTTGGTAGGATGGCTCTCTGTGGCATTTTATTTAATTTTCACATATTTGTATGTCTTCCCATTTTCCTTCTGATTTTTGTTTGTTTTCTGCACTGTGCCTGGGGTGTGCTTGGTCGTATTTCAGTCTTAGCTTGTGAAGACTTGTTTTGTGATTTAATACTTAATGTATTGAGGAGACAGTCCATGAGAGCTGGAGAAGAATGTGTGTTCTGCTGCTGCCAGTGGAATAGCCCATCTTCCCAGCACGTGCAGGGGCAAGCCTCCTGCCCTTCACTGGTAACGGCACCACTGTAGACCTGATGTTTCACCCATGACTGAAAGTGAGGCAATGATGTCTCCGCTCAGCTCTGCCATCATTTGCTTTATGTGTTTATGTGCTCCGATGTTGGGTGCATTTATGTTTTAACTGTTACATCTTCCTGCTAGATTGATTCTTTTATCTTATGTCCCTTATTTGTTGTGATGGGTTTGACCTGAAGTCTGTTTTGTCCAATGTAAGTACTCCACTCTTCCTCATCAGTTTCTGGTTCTTAAGTGTCAAGTGAGTCTCTATTGGCAGCAAATGTTTGTATCTTTAAAGAATTTGTCTTTAGCTGAGTGGTGGTGGCGCATACCTTTAATCCCAGCACTCTGGAGGCAGAGCCAGGCGGATCTTTGTGAGTTTGAGGACAGCCTGGTCTACAGAGTGAGATCCAGGACAGGCACCAAAATTACACAGAGAAACCCTGTCTCAGAAAAACCAATAATAATAATAATAATAATAATAATAATAATAATAATAATAATAATTTGTCTTTAACCTAGTCCACAGTTAGACCTTTACACTGGGGAATTCAATATATTTAATTTAAAAAATAATTGTTGACAGAGAAAAACTCACTATTTCTTTTATTATTTCCTTTTTATTAGTCTTGGAGGATTTTTTAAATTAAGTTTCTGGGTTTTCACAAAAGGCCTTTGTGAAATATTGCTGAGTTTAGGGGATGAGAACCTCAGGCTTTCTTCTCCACCACCGTCCTAATTTTTACCCACATCTTTCTTTGTTCTTACAGGGTCAACATTTCCAGTTCTCATTTCAAATATGAGTCTCTTGGATGCTGTGGCCACCCAATCCCAGGGTTTATCTTATCTCTTATGTACCTCAGGCAGCATCCTCAACTAAAACCTGAAGCAATGGCTTTTGCTAACTTACCTCCATATTCCCAGAACCCAGGTTGGTGCGTGCACATAGGAAGTACTCAATTAGTATCTACCAGAGGCTACTGCTCTTTTTGCTGTGCACACTACAGCCTGTGGGTATCCTTGGCTGTGGCCAAAGATGGACTCAGGGATGCTGCTGAGGAGACATATCAGAAGAAAGTATAGGGGAGTCTCAGCTAGAAGATGTAGATTGAGTGGCTCTGCTTTAGATCTCCTGCATGAACCACTTGTTTCTTCTGAGCTGTAGCTATCTTGTCTGATAGAGTTAGTTCTGTGTTATTTCAGTTGGTCGATGTGTAGGTTAAGTGCGGTTCCATATGTACCGAGTATACAACAAAAGATGGCAGTGCATTTTATTTCCTTTGCTTAGCCCATCTGACCTGAGCACAAAGCTGTGCAGAGAAGAGCACTATAGATGTAGTATCTCGTGACCTGGTGATTTCCTTTTTAGCCTCAAACTTACCCTGCTCTTTGTCCTTGTTTAAAAGTCATCTTGGCAACAACCCAGGTAACCATGATGTCAAATGAGCTGGTGTTCATGTGTAAGACCTCAGCAAAGGAGCATGGGTGTCCAGAAGGCTTGAGTGGGATAAAACAGCCATCACTTTCTGCAGAAATGCAGAATGCCACTGTCACAGCAGTCTGAAGAGGGAAAACCGAGGCTATGTATGACCGCACAGAGAATGTGTATGTTTTGCATAAAGTCACAATAGCCAAGCCACAGCTATAGCTGTACAGCTCGGTACCTCGACCCAGCTGTCCACCACTGGATGAAGGGATAAAGAATATGTGGAACATGTGCAAATGCAATCAAATGAAGCCGTAAACAACTTTTTAAAAAAAATTTGAACAAAACTACCCTGCATGGCTGGACAGTGATACCCCCAGAAATTGTGGGTTATTAAATGAATATTGAAGCCCAAGGCCTGGGTTACCCCCCTGAATTATGGATCAGGAAGACCCCAGAGGCAACCAAAACAACACAAGATATCACCATTGCCCTTGCCCTTACCATAAATATATGGTAAGACCCTATTGCTGAAGACACCATGTAGTGGGTAGCCATTCCAGCTTTGGTCTGGAAGTTCCAACCCCCATTAAGGCTTCCGTAACTATCACGCCTACAAGGCGGGGCCAAGGGAGGGCCTGAAGACCTGAGATCGGACGCACGGCGCTCTCTTGTTTGGCTGGACCTGGACGCGAGAGGTAGTCTGAGGAGAGTTCTCCAGAGAACACCGCTGGACTGCGCTGCGCCTTTTCCAGAACCCGCCACCTACCTATCCCTTCATTTGTAAGTTACCCATTAAATAAATCTTCCTTTTAACTACGTGGAGTGGCCTTAGTAATTTCATCAATACACCAGACACTCGGCCTGCAAGTGGGGAAGCCTGGCAGCAGCAGGCTTGGTGCAGGGACAGCCACAAGCTCACATCTCCAGGTGCAAACAGGAAGCAGAGAGCTGAGCTGGGGATGGTGGGGTGCTTTTAAGCTTCACAGTCAGCCCACAGTGACACACTTCCTCCAG
Source organism: Peromyscus attwateri (assembly GCA_902168425.1). Lineage (NCBI taxonomy): Eukaryota > Metazoa > Chordata > Mammalia > Rodentia > Cricetidae > Peromyscus > Peromyscus attwateri. The sequence goes on from CABHPP010126297.1 coordinate 27,963, forward strand.
GATGGCACACTTCCTAAGCTTCCCCAAACAGCACCACCAACTGTGGAGCAAGTGTTTAAATGCCCAAGAATATGGGGCATCTCATTCAAACCACCCCAGCTGCTGAATCATCAGGGTTTTTGTTGTTGTTTGTTTTTTCATGAGATGGAGGTCTCACTGTGTTCCCCTCATTGTCCTAGAATCCCTGGACTCAAGCAAACACTTTCAGCCTGTGGAGGAGCTATGACAGCAGGTGTCCACGGAAAGCTTTCTAACCACCTCTCCAGGGCCCTGCCCCTGACACTACTGTCACAGCCAGTTTCAACTTGAACCTCAGAGGGCCTGGACCGTATTCAAACCACAGCAGCTGTAAATTCTCATCTTTCGTTCAATTACTGTCCTTTGGACCTGCTGACAAAAGGCGACCCGGGTTACCTTTCCATTCTTAAATCATTTTTAACATCACCAAAGAACACGATTTCACTCTAGCCAGTGGCTAGCTAACAGCCCCTGAGCTGCAATGCCAGGACTGGACTCTGCTTTCAAAAGTTGTTTCAAGTGTTCTCACTTACAGAATCCTCAAATGGATCTTTGTTCTTTTTTATTAATTCAATGTGGCTCTTCTGAGCTTTCCATAAAGGTAGCTTCTACATACTATGTCCTTGTGGCCCATGCCCTCAGGGCTGCTCTGCTGGCCACAGCCGTGGGCAAAGGGACCTTCAGGGGTCATGTGGACAGGAGTGCCACCTGTGCTACACAGCATGGCTTCCACCCTACTAAGCCAGAATTCCCTCCACGTTGAAGTTCAGCTTATTGTTAGCACCAACAAAGGTGCTTTGAAGCATTCTGTGTTCTGGTTGCAGACCTGCTGGGGTTTAGCTGTGTGGGAAGAACAGTCACTGTGAGGCTTTGGATGGCCAGCACAGACTCATTCTGTAGAGGCACCATCTCCCACTCAGTCTTCCAGTCCCCCCACTCCAAAGCTCCACGACAGATGTGTCAGCCCAGCCAGCTGACCCACTGGCCTGAAAGGTCCACATGGTCGTACTCCACACTTCTGTCCTTGTAGATGCACAATGGAGCTCTAGCTGCAGCTGCCCACATTGTGTTCCTTGCCTTTCTCAGGGCACGTGTGTCCCCGCCCTATGGTCTTCCAACATCACTTCTGAAGAACAGCTCCTTCAGTTGTCCTTGTGCAGCTCCCTTCTGTTGAGTTTCTCAAGGGCATGCTGTTGAGACAGTTTTCTCTCTGCAGCTATGGTCCTTGAGGGATCTGCTCCGTTGGCCAGGAGTGCAGCAGGTTAGATGACAGGGTCCCACAGGGTGTGAGTGTGAAGCTAGGGAGGGACGAGGGGTGCACTGTCAGTTTGGCCTGAGACTAGAGTGTTGGACGCTTACCAAAACTTGTCTGGAGACAGTGGTTGCAGTTTTCTCTACTGATAGCTTTTCTTTTCTTTTTCTTTTTTTTCCTCCTTGGCAAAACCATAAATCCAGAACCAGCTGGCTGTATCTAGCTTTTCCCCCATCATGACGCGAGAGTAACTTAGTCTCTCTTTTTTTGTGGGATCTAGATTTCCTGAACTCTACGTCTGCCTTCCCACACACTCTCTGCCTTCACCCTTCTCTGCAGAGTGCTGTGTACTTGTGCTGCACCTCCCACAGGTCTGTGGAATGACCTGCGGCTTCTGTTAAGGGGTCACATGGTTTCCCTGCTCCACGGTCGCCCTGTGCCCTTCCTGTTCACCCCCCTGCTCTCCTCAATCCCTAGCAAACCTTGGCCTTTCTTCTCCATAATTTTGCTTTTTCCAGAGTATTGGATGGTTGGAACTATCCACGGTAGCCACTATAATCAAGTCTCTTTCACTTAGTGCCTTGTACTCAGGCTCCTGCTGTGCCTTCTAGTGGCTTTGTAGCTTGTTTCTTCCCATCATTCTGTCATTAGGCTGTTCTGGTCTATGCACCAGAAACCTTTGTTTTACAAGAACAGGACAACTCTCAGTCATTTGCATAGCTTCTTAAGAAATGAAACTTAAACAGTTGCTAAGGAGACAGAGATGCTGGACCCCTGGGGTGGGTGGTGCGCATGGGTGGTAGCCATGGCTGCTGTTGGAGCAGGCTGTGTGTAGCTGTTTTTACACCTGACATGGGAGCTTTACCCTTGGCAGGTGTTTGGGAAGTAAGACAACTGTACTGTAGAGGTGAACAAGGCAGGCAAGATTCCTGAGCAGAAGCCCATCAGATCTTACAACCTTGGCCCTTCTCAGACCTTCGTCATGAAGCTAAACACACACATCTGGCCCCGGGTGAAGTGAAACGGTGGAGGAACATGGAGCAATTGCTGGTCTGGTTGTTGTCTCATGCATGGAGGGAGCAGGTGAGAGGCGATGCTGTATGGTTCAGCGGCTGCCTTGCCTCTGCTCCCACATTCCTACACAAGTCTTGTTGAATACAGGAAGAGAATCCTAGGGTATAGGGTTCTCCCTGTTCACAAAAGTTTATTACAAAGCTAGTCGGAATTTGTTTCTTAGGTTCCTGTGGCCATAGACCTAAGATTACAATGTCTCAGGGAAGGATAGGTCTGTGTGCCTGTGGGTCACTCAATAGGCAGCCTCTCTGGGGTTCCTGGTTCCCTCCCTCATTTTCAGTGACTCAGGCCCAGTGATGTGTCCCTGGCACATGGCCTCAAGTCCCTGGAGCTCTGAGTCCCTGATATCAGCATTTCTTGAATTGCAGTGCAGTCCCAGCTCCCTGTGTGAATGGAGACATCCAGTGTGAGCTAGCGGGTGGAGAAACAAATGTGAGGTACACAAAGTAACTACTGAGGGATATATATTATGAAGGAATTGAGTAAGACTTAACAAAGATACATATTTAAAGATAGATGGTAATTTACAGAAGGATATATGGTAACATATGCAAAGATATACATATGCATAGACACATCTATAATCCTTAATATATATAAATGTCTATATATTTTTGTACATGCAATCCTTTTTATATATAAATGCCTATTATATATATACATACATATGTGTGTGGTTGGTGTGTGTGTGTGTGTGTGTGTGTGTGTGTGTGTGTGTGTGTGTGTCTTTTCCTCCTTCCTTCTAATGCAGGGATGGAGCTGAAGAGCAGCATGCTGGAGAGAAAACAGATGAGACAGATGGACAAATAGGTTAGGGTTCTCTTACCCTGATACCAGGATTTAAAAAATGTCTGATTTCCAGCTCTTATGTCTGCAGGAAGATCTGTGTTTCCCTGATGCCACTTCTTTGGGTTTCCCAGAATCATCATCTATTATGTCCCCTGACCCTTATTTTTCTAAGAATGGCCCTTGTGGGTTGTGACTATGGTTACCAAGGATGCTTTCTGCAAGTCGTGAGCTGATGCAGGACCAAGAGCTGTGGATACACACATGCTGAACCCCAGTTTTGTTGTGGAATATTATTTTAAGATGTGTGTAGCACAGATCCTAATTGGTTTTAATAATAAAAACCCAGAGCTAGATAGCAGAGTAAATGCTGAAAGTTCAGTAAAGGAGCCAGCCACTAGAGAGACTTCTCACCTCTACCAAATCCTCAGCCTGAAAGGGAGCTGAGCTCCTGTCTCCTCCTGCCTTATGTTCCTCTCTCCACCCAGCCATATCACTTCCTGTCTCCACCTCCCTAATGCTGGGATTAAAGGCATGAGATCCCAAGGGCTGGGATCAAAGGTGTGTGCCACCACTGCCTAGCTCTGTTTCTCTTTTTGACTGGATCAATCTTGTACAGCCCAGGGTGGCCTTGAACTCCTGATCTTCCTGCTTCCTCCTCCCAAGTGCTGGGGTTAAAGGTATGTACCACCACTGCCTAGCCTCTATGGTTATCTAGTGGCTAGCTCCACCCTCAGATCTTCAGGAAATCTTTATTTGTTAAAGCACAAACAAAAATATCACCACAGATGTGTTACATTTGTTTATGCCATGGAACATTTGTTTAATGATGCAAAGATGTGTTGCGTTCTTTTATGTTGCATTTGTTTAACTCTGTGAAACTGTGTTACTTTGCCTGTCTAAAACACCTGATGATCTAATAAAGAACTGAATGGCCAATACGAAGGCAGGAGAAAGGATAGGCAGGGCTGGCAGGCAGAGAGAATAAATAGGAGGAGAAAAAGAGGGATCGGGAAGCAAGAGAGATCAAGGAGCAAGAAAAGGAGAAGAGAGGAAGACTCCAGGGTCCAGCCACCCAGCTACACAGCCTGCCACAGAAAAAGAAGTAAAAGAAAAGAAACAGAGAAGGATAAAAGCCCAGAGGCAAAAGATAGACAGGATAATTTAAGTTAAGAAAAGCTGGCTAGAAATAAGACAAGCTAAGGCAGGGCTTTTTTTTTTATATAAGAAAAAATAAGTCTCTGTGTGATTTATTTGGGAGCTGGGTAGTGGGTCCCCCAAAGAGTAAAGAGTGAAAAATAACCAACAACATGGTTTGCTGGCATGGCGTGGAGGACATGATACCTTTCGTGTTCTGTTCAGTCTTTAAAAGTGTCAGAGTGAGCTCTATGGAGAGGCAACTCAGGGTGCCACATGCCACCCCCAGTGCTACTCTCAGGTCTTTGCAACCACATCTGTGCTCACTGGATACCTGGGCTGCTGACAGCTGGACTCAGCACACTCACTCTTGCTCACACTGTCCTGGTCTTTGTGACTGTGGTGTGCATGTGGAGGCTGGGCTCGGGGCAAGCTGCCCTTTATGCCACTGGCCTTCCATCTGATGTCCCATCTGGCTCTTTCCTCAGAGCTACAGGGACCATTACCCTCTAGGTTGTGCTTAGTGTAGTTGACATCTGGTACCTACTAAAGGTGTACATGCTCCTTATAGAGATTAACACCAGGGGCTGCAGAGATGGCTCTGTTCAGAGCACATATTATTCTTCCAGATGATCCAAGTTTGATTCCCAGCAACCGCACCGGGCATCTCACAATCTTCTATAACTCCAGCTCCAGGGTACAAAACTCTTCTGGTCGTTAGGGATACAACAAACATGATTTTTAAAGACAGTGTTTTGGTATGTATCTCAGGCTGGCCTTGACTCACTGTGTAGCTTAGGATAGCCTGGAATTTACGGTAATCTACCACAGTCTCCTGAGTACTGGGATTGCAGGTGTGAGCTCACACACCTGGGATTGTGGGATTGTGGAATTGCAGGTGTGAGCCCACACACCTGGGATTGTGGGGTTGTGGGATTGCAGATGTGAGCCCACACACCTGGGATTGTGGAATTGTGGGATTGCAGGTGTGAGTCCACACACCTGGAATTGTGGGGTTGTGGGATTGCAGGTGTGAGCCAACACACCTGGGGTTGTGGGATTGTGGGATTTTTTGGTGTGAGCCAACACACCTGGCTTTATTATTTTTCAAAAGTACAAAAGTAAGATATCAAATCCACTTATCCTGAAAATTTGTGTGTTAATATTTAATAATAACATTAAAAGAGACACATTTTTTTTGTGTGTGTGTGTGCATGTGAACATCAACAGAAATTTCAGAAGACACCACAATACTGTCTGTAAATATATAATAATTTAATATTATTTGAAAATGTTAGAAGAAGTAGCTAGAGTGAGACTGGAGGGAACCCTAAGCCAGGTAAGTGGGTCTCTATCAAGAGAGAGGGCTCTAGTTCTTATAAAGCTTTATGAAGGATTTCACAGATGCACGGTCTAACCCAGTGGAAATAAAATCCCACTGTCACCCAGCTACGGTGCCCGATGCTATCTATGGCTGTTGCTGGACTCCCTGGGTAAGGACACACTTCTCACTTGTGATTGGCCCACCTGGAGCCCATGGTCCCCAGTTCCCCTGGCGAGCTCCTCCTTAGCTGGGGGTGACAAAGCAGGTGTGGAGTGATCTGTTTTCAGAGTCACAAGTTGACATGTGTCCCTTTTAAAAGTCAGCAGTGGGGGTCCCAGCACCCTCTCTTGGCCGCCACGTCAGAAGAAGCACAATTTTGAGAAGAACCAATTATAGGCTCTCAGCCCTAAAGGCCTCTTGTCTGGCTCTTGAGCTGGCCCAAGATTCCTCAGGCTTTGGGGCAGCACGCCTCACTGTCTGAGGATACTCCTCTTTGCTGGCCTTGGGCAGATGGCGTCTATAGGTCTGCAGAGTTGGACAGCAATTGCTCCCCTCCTGTTTTATCTCTAAGTTTGTCACTGTCTAGACTTCTAGTGGCAATGTTCTGGCTTATGGGAATTGTTCATGGATTTGTTTTCACAATTTGGATTTCTTTAATTATTTCAGTGGAATCTGAGAGAGAGAAAAGGTAAAATTCAGTTGGTTGTCTTGAGTGGCGGGTCTCATCCTATTGATCTGCACCTTTCTTTGTAATACATGAAAAGCAAGCCTTAGCCTTAAAAGTAGTATGTAGCACAAATCTTTTTTTTGACTTTATTTATTTATTTTTTAAATTACACTCATGATATTCATTAATTACACTCATGATATTAATCATATTTGTGGTATTCATAGATTACATTCACAGTATTCATTCAATTATATATATAATATATATAAATTTTAAATGCTGAATGTCATTTATTTAAGGGGGAGGAGGTCTTAAATACAGGCTTACAGCACAATGGGAGGACCCCGGAGGGCAGAAGTTCGCTACTGATGTTTTACAATCTTGCTTCTAATCTGTTAACGCCCATTATTCAGGGTACCAGACAAGGAACTTCCCTTAAGCATTCAGGAGGGTGGAACCTGGCAGGGAATTAGCATAGGGAGAATATCAAGGTCAAGGTCTGCAAGCAAGGCAACAGTTACCCAAAACAGGGGTCAGGGCCCTACAGGTCCCCCTTTTATTAAAGAATGAGCTTCTGATTTGGGTTGCGTGGGATGTCAGCAGGTCACCTTACCCGTCATGGAGACGCCTGCCCAGGCCACACAGGTGCTCTGTCTTAGGTTGGTGAGTGCCCCCCAGGCATTACCCGTCTCTGAATACTCATTATCATACAGGCTTAATCGCGTGTGAGCTGCAGAGTTAACTGCTGCCAAAGATCTCAAAGTGGCACTGGGCTTGCAATCTGTGTGTTCGATACAGAAAAGACCAACAGAGGTCCTATCTCACCCATAGCCAGTAGGCTAAAGGCAACTGAGCCATTCCCTTCCTTAACAAGCCATACTGTACGTTGGTGTGCTTGTATGATAATATCCCAAAAGCAACTGGAACTTGAGTTTATAAATTTATAATTTTCAAAGCCAATCGAGATGTATATAGCTACTGAATTAAATTTATCATGCCCAATAGAATGAGAGATTATCTAACTGTGGTAGCTACTTTTGTTGCCAGGGTCTCCATTGTGCTAGCTGTAGTAAGCAATTATGAAATGGTAATCCCAGAAAGAGTAGCAGTGGTGGGCGCCATTGCTATAACGGCAACAGCGGCAGCAGCAATGTCAAATTCTCTTCTGGATTGTGTGGACATCCACTGGCATGGGTACAACTCCAGTAACATGTACCGCCAAGGCCCATTTTTCTTGATCCCAGCACGACTTTAGCTGGCAGCTCTTCTGGAGAATCCAATCTTAGGGTTACAATTCCTAGGCTTATATTAATGCTTGCCAAAGCTGGCGATGTTGGGCTCTCAATCTCCATTGACATCAGAAGGATAGATTTTTTTCATGAAGACCCATTAGGTCTCTGTCATGTTGGGCTTCAGCAGCAGCCATAGGGCACATTCAGTGCTCAGGAATCCATAGAAGAGCCTCATTGTCCTGAGGAAAGACATAAACAGAACCCCAGGGCCACACCAACACTAGATCGAGTCTCCTCCACGTGCTAGTAGAAAGATCCTTCCATCGCTCCAGGGGGTGATTTGCCACAGGAGCTCTCCAGTGCTTGTCTGCATCAGATATTCCAGCAGAATCCACCAATAAACTCCAGTAGAATCCACCGATAAATAATTTAAAATAGTCTGATTGTTCTTTATTTTATATCTAGAATCCAGTTATGAGTGAGTACATACCATGATTGTCTTTCTGGGATTGGGTTACCTCACTCAGGATGATATTTTCTAGTTCCATCCATTTGCCTGCAAATTTCATGCTTTCATTGTTTTTTTTTCTGCTGAGTAGTACTCCATTGTGTATATGTACCACATTTTTTTAATCCATTCTTCAGTTGACGGGCATCTAGGTTGTTTCCAGGTTCTGGCTATTACAAATAGTGCTGCTATGAACATAGCTGAGCATGTATCTTTGTGGTATGAATCAGCATTCTTTGGGTATATGCCCAAGAGTGGTATTGCTGGGTCTTGAGGTAGTTCAATTCCTAGTTTTCTGAGAAACCGCCATACTGATTTCCACAGTGGTTGTACAAGCTCGCATTCCCACCAACAGTGGAGGAGTGTTCCCTTTGCTCTACTTCCTCTCCAACATTGACTGTCATTGGTGTTTTTGATTGTAGCCATTCTGACAGGTGTAAGGTGGTATCTCAGAGTCGTTTTGATTTGCATTTCTCTGATGATTAAGGATGTTGAGCATTTCTTTAAATGTCTTTCAGCCATTTGTAATTCTTGTTTTGTGAATTCTCTGTTTAGCTCTTTAGCCCATTTTTTAATTGGATTGTTTAGTATTTTGTTGTCTAGTTTCTTGAGTTCTTTATATACTGTGGAGATCAATCCTCTGTCAGATGTGGGGTTGGTGAAGATCTTTTCCCATTCTGTTGGCTGTCTTTTTGTCTTATTGACTGTGTCTTTCGCCTTGCAAAAGCTTCTCAATTTCGAGAGGTCCCATTTATTAATTGTTGTGCTCAGTGTCTGTGCTGTTGGTGTTTTATTTAGGAAGTGGTCTCCTGTGCCAATGCATTCAAGAGTACCTCCTACTTTCTTTTCTATTAAGTTTAGTGTAGCTGGATTTATGTTGAGGTCTTTGATCCATTTGGACTTGAGTTTTGTGCATGGTGACAGATATGGATCTATTTGTAATCTTTTACATATTGACATCCAGTTATGCCAGCACCATTTGTTGAAGATACTTTCTTTTTTCCATTGTATAGTTTTGGCTTCTTTGTCAAAAACCAGGTGTTCATATGTGCATGGATTAATGTCAGGGTCTTCAATTCGATTCCATTGGTCTGTATGTCGGTTTTTATACCAGTACCAAGCTGTTTTTATTACTATAGCTCTATAGTAGAGTTTGAGGTCAGGGATGGTGATGCCTCCAAGGGTTGCTTTATCGTATAGGATTCTTTTAGCTATCCTGGGTCTTTTGTTTTTCCATATGAAGTTGAGTATTTTTCTTTCCAGGTCTGTGAAGAATTGTGTTGGGATTTTGATAGGGATTGCATTGCATCTGTAGATTGCTTTTGGTAAGATTGCCATTTTTACTGTTAATCCTACCTATCCATGAGCATGGGAGATCCTTCCATTTTCTGATATTTTCTTCAATTTCTTTCTTTAGAGATTTAAAGTTCTTATCAAAAAGGTCCTTCACTTGTTTAGTTAGTGTTATCCCAAGGTATTTTATATTATTTGTGGCTATTGTGAAGGATGATGTTTCTCTGACTTCTTTCTCAGCCCTTTTATCATTTGTGTATAGGAGGGCTACTGATTTTTTTGAGTTGATCTTGTATCCTGCCACTTTACTGAAGGAGTTTATCAGCTGTAGGAGTTCCCTGGTAGAGTTTTTGGGGTCACTTATGTATACTATCATATCATCTGCAAATAGTGAAAGTTTGACTTCTTCTTTCCCAATTTGTATCCCTTTGATCTCCTTTTGTTGTCTTATTGCTGTAGCTAAGACTTCTAGTACTATATTGAATAAATATGGGGAGAGTGGACAGCCTTGTCTTGTTCCTGAATTTAGTGGTATTGCTTTGAGTTTCTCTCCGTTTAATTTGATGTTGGCTGTTGGCTTGCTGTAAATTGCCTTTATTATGTTTAGGAATGTTCCTTGTATTCCTGATCTCTCTAAGACCTTTATCATGAAGGGGTGTTGGATTTTGTCAAAGGCTTTTTCAGCATCTAATGAGATGATCATGTGTTTTTTTTCTTTCAGTTTGTTTATATGGTGTATTACATTGACAGATTTTCATATGTTGAACCATCCTTGCATCCCTGGGATGAATCCTACTTGGTCGTGATGGATAATTTTTTTGATGTATTCTTGGATTTGGTTTGCCAATATTTTGTTGAGTATTTTTGCATCAATGTTCATGAGGGAGATTGGTCTGTAGTTTTCTTTCTTTGTTGTATCTTTGTGTGGCTTGGGTATCAGGGTAATTGTAGCCTCATAAAAAGAGTTTGGTAGTGTTCCTTCTGTTTCTATTGTGTGGAACAATTTGAAGAGTATTGGTATTAGTTCCTCTTTGAAAGTCTGGTAGAATTCTGCACTGAAACCATCTGGTCCTGTTTTTTTTTTTTTTTTTGGGTTGGGAGACTTTTGATGACTGTTTCTATTTCTTTAGGGGTTATTGGTCTATTTAAATGGTTTATCTGGTCTTGATTTAACTTTGGTATGTGGTATTTATCCAGAAAATTGTCCATTTCTTCCTGGTTTTCCATTTTTGTGGAGTACAGGTTTTTGAAGTATGATCTGATGATTCTCTGGATTTCCTCGTTGTCTGTTGTTATGTCTCCCTTTTCATTTCTGATTTTGTTAATTTGGGTGTTCTCTCTTTGCCTTTTGGTTAGTTTGGCTAGGGGTTTGTCTATCTTGTTGATTTTTTCAAAGAACCAACTCTTTGTTTCATTGATTTTTTGTATTGTTCTCTTGTTTTCTATTTCGTTGATTTCAGCCCTCAATTTGATTATTTCCTGGCATCTATTTCTCCTGGGTGAGTTTGTTTCTTTTTGTTCTAGAGCTTTCAGTTGTGCTGTTAATTCCTTGATATGGGATTGCTCCATCTTCTTTATGTGTGCATTTAGAGCTATGAATTTTCCTCTTAGCACTGCTTTCATAGTGTCCCATAAGTTTGGATATGTTGTACTTTCATTTTCATTGAATTCTAGGAAATCTTTAATTTCTTTCTTTATTTCTTCTTGACCCATTGATGTTTCAGGTGGGCATTATTCAGTTTTCATGAATTTGTCAGCTTTCCATAATTTTTGTTGTTGTTGAAGTCTAACTTTAAGGCATGGTGGTCCGATAAGATACAGGAGGTTATTCTAATTTTTTTGTATCTGTTGAGATTTGTTTTGTGGCCAAGCATGTGGTCAATTTTTGAGAAGGTTCCATGGGGTGCTGAGAAGAAGGTATATTCTTTTGTGTTAGGATGGAATGTTCTATAGATATCTATTAAGTCCATTTGAGTCATAACATCTATTAGGTCCTTTATTTCTTTGTTAAGTTTCAGTCTGGTAGATCTGTCTTTTGGTGAGAGTGGTGTGTTGAAATCTCCCACTACTAATGTGTGGGGTTTGATGTGCGTTTTAAGCTTTAGTAGTGTTTCTTTTATGAATGTGGGTACTTTTGTATTTGGGGCATAAATGTTTAAAATCGAGACTTCATCTTGGTGTATTTTTCCTGTGATAAATATGTAATGTCCATCCTGATCTCTTTTGATTTATTTTAATTTGAAGTCTATTTTATTAGATATTAGGATAGCTACACCAGCTTGTTTCTTAGGTCCATTTGCTTGGAAAGCCTTTTCCCAGCCCTTTACTCTGAGGTAGTGTCTGTCTTTGACATTAAGGTGTGTTTATTGTATGCAGCAGATGGATGGGTCCTGTTTTCTTATCCATTCTGTTAGCCTGTGTCTTTTTATAGGTGAGTTGAGTCCATTGATATTGATGGATATTAATGACCAGTGATTGTTAATTCCTGTTATTTTTTGTGGTTGTGTTGTGTTGTCCTTCTTTGACGTATGTTGGTGGGGGATTATCTATTGCCTGAGTTTTCATGGATGTGTTTAGCTTCTTTGGGTTGGATTTTCCCTTCTAGTGCTTTCTGTAGGGCTGGGTTTGTGGACAGGTATTGATTAAATTTGGTTTTATCATGGAATATTTTGTTTACTCCGCCTATGGTGATTGAGAGTTTTGCTGGGTATAATAGTCTGGGTTGGCATCCATGATATCTTAGTGTCTGCATAACATTTGTCCAGGACCTTCTAGCTTTCATAGTCTCTATTGAGAAGTCTGGTGTTATTCTGATGGGTTTGCCTTTATATGTTACTTGTTCTTTTTCCTTTGCGGCTCTTAATATTTTTTCTTTGTTCTGTGTGTTTAGTGTTTTGATTATTATGTGGTGAGAGGTCATTTTTTTTGGGGGGGGTTCAGCCTATTTGGTGTTCTTCTTGTATCTTCATAGGTATTTCTTTCTTTAGGTTAGGAAAGTTTTCTTCTATGATTTTGTTGAGTATATTTTCTGTGCCTTTGAGTTGGTATTCTCCTTCTTCTATCCCTATTATTCTTAGGTTTGGTCTTTTTATGGTGTCCCATATTTCTTGGACATTTTGTGTTACGACTTTTTTGTCTTTAGTGTTTTCTTTGACTGACGAATCTATTTTCTCTATTGTGTCTTCAGTGTCAGAGATTCTCTGTTCCATCTCTTGCATTCGGTTGGTTATGCTTGTTTCTGTAGTTCCTGTTCGTTTAGTCAGCATTTCTATTTCCAGCATTCCCTCAGCATGTGTTTTCTTTATTGTCTCAAATTCATTTTTCAGATCTTGGAGTGTTTCTTTCATCTGTTTAATTGCTTTTTCTTGGCTTTCTTTGATTTCTTCCCATTTTTTGTTTGTTTTTTCTTCAATTTCTTTAAGGGAATTTTTAATTTCCTTTTTAATGGAGTTTTTCATTTCCTCTTTAAGGGAATTTTTTATTTGCTCTTTGAGGGAATTTTTTATTTCTTCTTTAAAGGCCTCTATCATCTTCTTAAAGTCATTTTTAAGAGTGATTACTTGTGTTTCTTCTGTCTTGGTATGTTCAGGTTTTGCAGGTGTAGAATCACTAGGTTCTGTTGTTGCCATATAGGTCTTTATGTTGTTGCCTGTATTTTTGCACTGGCGTCTACTCATCTCTTCCTCTGCTCGGTGCAAGCGGTGTCTGTGTCTGAGAGTGCCTCTCTTGTTCTAATTTTGGTCTTGGTTCACTAGGAGTTCTTGGTTAAATTGGTACTGTTGGGCTGTTTCTTTGGGAGCAGCTGATCTCAGTCGGTGAAGTATATACTTATGATTTTGGTGATCTGGTTCAATGGCTGTGCGGCGCCTTTTTCTGTGTTCTCAGGTCACGTTTTGCTCATTCGTCAACTCCTCAGCTGATCTTGTTTCCTCAGACTTCAAACTGTAGGGATCTGATTCCTCTCCCGTATGGATTTCAGCTGAGCAGGGTAGTCTCACCAACACCTCCAAGTTGTTGGGTTTCCCAGGGTCAGCAGCTAGGCCCTGTGTTGGCCTCAGATAGAGTGTTCAGATTCATTCTGGTTCTGTCCCACGGAGATATCTTCTGTCTCTGCCTGCAGCTGCCAAGCCTAACTGTCTCTGTGGACCGCCCCCGAGCCTAACTGTCTCTGTGGGCTGCCGCCGGGCCTACCTGTCTCTCTAGAAAGACTTCTTACCTCTACCAAATCCTTAGCCTGAAAAGGCGTAGCACAAATCTTAAAAGGTCTTATTGATAAAAAACAAACCTGGAGCCAGGTATTGGGGTGAATGCTGAAAGATCAGAGAAACAGAACAAGTCACAGCCAACCTCACCTTGTCAACTTCTCAGCTGATCTTGTTTCCTCAAACTGGAAGCCTCATCTGAATGGATCTCAGCTGAACTGCTGCTAAAAGCTAAAAGCTTAAGGCTCTAGTTCCTGGTCCTCATGTATTATATACCTTTCTGCTTCCTGCCTTCATTTCCTGGGATTAAAGGTGTGTGTCACCATGCCTGGCTGTTTCCAGTGTGGCATTGAACTCACAGAGATCCAGATGGATCTTTGCCTCCTGAATGCTAGGATTAAAGGCATGTGCTACCACTGCCTAAACCTGTTTAATATAGTGGCTGTTCTGTTCTCTGACCCCCAGATAAGTTTATTGGGGTGCACAATATATCAACCACAGTCGTGTTTTCTTCAGCCACTCTGGAAAACAATATGGCAGTTTGTAAAGAAGTTAAAAAGAGAATACCATGTGACCCAGCCCTCCTAAAAGAGAATATCAGCACCTTAGAAAGTAACAAATCCCCGTGCTCACTGCAGCCTGTTCAAGATAGCCAAGATATGCAAATCATCTACATGTTCATTGACAGATGAATGGATTTTCTCTCACAAACAATAGGAATATCATTCAGGCTTTAAAACAACTTTATATATATACAAATGTGAGGCTAAATTTGATACAATTGTATTTCCTTAAAATGTAGCTGTGAAGGTGACAGATCTTAACTGCATTGCTGTAGTAATGACTCCTAACCATGACCTAAACTGAAAAATACACAACACAACATTTATTCTTCTTTGTTTTGAAATTGAAAAAAAAACTTAAAAATCATATGGAAGGGCAAAATATTCCTGTTCCTTTATTTCCCAAGCTATAATCAGTCAATGGTTCTGACATGGTTTGTAATCTGCCACCTACCTGGAAGTCTCATAGCCTTTTTTTAAAGTAGTGGAGTTTTGACTTTTCATTGCCACTGTTTACTATTTGCAAGTCATGTCTGTATCTTGATGTTGTAAATGTGTTTACTAAACCATTACCAGTATCTTTGCTTTCAGATGGGTTATTAAGGATACTCATTGGCACCCAGTGATAAAGGGCTGGAAAAGAGCATGGGTGCAGAGTGAGCTGGGGGTGCTATTGTGTCCATTTGCTGATCGCCCTGGCTCCCCGAGTTCTCTTTGAAGTTGTGATGGGAGAATGCTAAGGGCTTTGGTAGTGCCCTGGTCTCCCACCTCTACTTTATGCTCTTGTTCCATGGTGAAGATGGGCTGAACCAATGAGCCTCCTTGCCTTCTGGCTGCCTCTTGGCCTCAGCCAACAGAAGGGAAGACCCTGAAGTTGGCTTGTGTCTTCTCCTGGCTGTGTGTGGGCTTGGCTTCCTTCTCCCCACTGATGGCAGACTTCATCTCGCAGAATGACTCTTTCCAGTCTGCATCATTTCTTCTGTACTGTGCCCTTCAAACCCTGTGTTACCAGTGTCCAGCTTCCATAAGATTAGCTCAAAGAACAATACAGCTCCCTGTTGCTTGAGTTTTCCTGCCTGGCCCACGGTCAGGATAAATCTCTTTCACCTGCCAGTCCCACAGCCGCTCAGACCCAACCAAGTAAACACAGAGACTTATATTCCTTACAAACTGTATGGCCGTGGCAGGCTTCTTGCTAACTGTCCTTATATCTTAAATTAATCCATTTCTATAAATCTATACCTTGCCACATGGCTCGTGGCTTACTGGCATCTTTACATGCTGCTTGTCCTGGCGGTGGCTGGCAGGCAGTGACTCCTTCTGCCTTCCTGTTCTTTCTTTTCTCTCTGTTAGTCCCGCCTATACTTCCTGCCTAGCCACTGGCCAATCAGTGTTTTATTAGCAACACATTTGCCATACAGAACATCCCACAGCAGCTCCCCATGGTTTCTGGGTGGACTTTTAAATGGTTCTTTGATTTAGTATTCTTTGAATTATCCTGTTGGAAACCTGGAACCCTGATACAAGTTCTATGAAAATGAATTGAGCATACTATTAACAACAACTTAATTTAGAGGGACCAGGACACCATGCACATATGGTTCATTTCCATGCTTATGTAGACTTGACTTTTACATTTGATCTGATGCTAACACACCTGTGACCCAGGACATGGCTGCAGAGCAGGTACCAGCATTCCACTTTACGATTTGGGCCACTGTTCCTTCCCAACACCATTCCCAAAGCATCCCAATGTCTGATGCAGGGGAAGGTATTTTTAGGAGACTGAAACGTTCTTTTTCCCTTCTGTGCTGGTTGTTTAACAAGGCCACTGATCTTCCCTGGGCGGGGTACAGATCTCTGGCGATCAGCCGTGTGGGCTAAGTTGCAGAAGCATGAAAGAGACTCAGGTCATTTTCCTGTGGACTTAAGATGTCCTCACTGTCTGAATCTCTCATAACTGTAGTATTAGGGCTTGAATCTGAAATGTCACCCTATAGTCTCATGTTTGAATGTTTGTCCCCCCCCATTGGTGGCTCTGGTTTAGAGGGTTGTGGCACCCCCTTTAAAGGGATGAGGCCTTTCTGGCAGAAGTAGGCCACTCAGGATGGACCTTTAAAGTCGGTGATGGCCGACTCCTATTCTGGTCCTGCTCCCTCTGCTTCCTGAGTCTTCAGGATGTGAGGAGTATCCAGCACACACCCCTGCTGCCATGAACTCCACTATGCCTTTATCACCATGAGCCAAGATAAATCTGTCCTCTGTAAGTTATAAGGTACTTGCAAAAGTAACAAATACGTGTATGTTAAGCTAATGTTACTAAACATTAATTAAAATAAATGGCAAGACTCTCATAACCCTTTTTATGTTTGAAGCCACCCCAACCTGGCTTCTTCATCTTCATTGTATTTCTGAATTAAATTATACTATCTGAAAATTTTTTCAAAACCCAAAACACAGCTAGTGTTTTTTGTCCTCTGCCTGAGTCTTAGGGCTTGGGGATGGTCTGGGCAGCCACGGAAACGTGAGTTCTAAGCCAGCAGAGTGTGATACTCAGGGTGGGGTCCTCCTGGTGCGGCTAAGAACGAGGGCAAGAACCTATCTTTGATTACCTGCAAGAACTTCATACAACAGCTTCATACCAAAAACTGGGCTGAGCCACGGCCTGTGCCATGTGCACAGAGGGGAAAACAGTACATTTCATTTACATCAGCCACAGGCTGGAGGTTGGAGTTAGCCCTGGGTAAGTGAAGCCCTAAGCAGATGTTTATGGCAACTGAAGCTTTAGAGCTTCAAAGGAAGGGGAGAGGGTGGGCGAGAGAGCTCACCATAAGTAGAAAGTGCTTACTGCTCAAGCTGATGAATGGGCTCAGTCTCTGAAACCCACAGTGCAAGGAGAGAACTGACTCCCGAAAGCTGTCCCTCACCTCCACACGCCTGTTGTGGCATGTGCCTGCACACACATGCACACAAGTTAAAAACAAAAATTAGGGAATTATTGTTTTGAGGGGAGAAATGTTTTGAACAGGAAAATACACACACACACACACACACACACACACACACACACACACACGACCTGGATCTGTGAGTCTGGGACAGTCAGTGGATACACCGGGAAGGAGGCTCCCAAAGCATGAACTGCACAGGATGTGTACAGAGCAAAGTGCATGGAAGGAGGGGATATTGCTTTGCAGATACGAAATCTGCACTTGACAATTTATTTTGACACTTATCCACCAGATGTCAGCCAAGTGTCTCATTTTAACAAGGTGAGTATAATATGAAGGACAGTTTCCAGAATGGCTCCAGAAAAAGGTGCTTTGAAAATATCTGCACAAAGGATCTGCATGAGCTGGCACAGCCCTGAATTTCAGCTCTCTACCATTTACAGTTTAAAATATCTTCTTACATCTGAAAAAGAGAAAGAAAGGAGAGTCTGTTCCTGAGCTTTTTACCCCTCGTGGGACACCATACCCCCAGTCAAAACAAGCAAAGCAAGTCACTGGTCACGTGTTCTCTGATCATCCGTGTTTGTGTTTGTTTTTCTTGCTAGCCTACACCTCCCTTTTAAACCAGTAATTTATATCTTCATTTAAATGATGTAAACACACTGTTGTAAAGCTAAATATTGAGTATGAGAAAAAAAAAAAAACCAGCTTCACCTACGCAGCCTGTTCTTGGTTCTATTCCTTGGATTGACTGCTTTCATTTTTTGTAATATGTGGTTGGGTACACCAGCAGGGGTTAGCGGTACTTGTTGCTATGACCAGCAACCTCCCCATAATGATAGCCCAGCAGCGAGGAGCTCTTTCTTTCTCAGTACAGCCCATCAGGAAGAGAGTCTGAGTCCACTCATTTAGGGACTCAGAATCAGACTCTGGCCACTGTTCTGTGGTACTGTCTTTAGCAACTGGCCTTCAAGTCTCTCCTGGAAGAGGAAGGGAGAATGGAGAGTAAAATGGGGGAGGGCTTTTAGGTGAGATCAAGAATCACTGCCTTCCCATTGCTCTCAAATCACAGCTCAGAGCCCAGCACAGGAGGGCAACCCTTTGCTGAGGAGCAGGGATGTGTAGTTTAGCTGTGAGCCCAAGGAGATAACCTAGGGTAGGGAAAACATGTCACATTGCCCTCATCACTATGGGCTCGAAGACCTGGGATTTCTCTTCACAAGGCACCTGAAAGGCCAAATTTCAGGTAAGTAGATCCGCAGAGCCTGTGTCCTACAGCTGCAGCGTCTAGACATCCCTTGGAAGGCTTCCCTGGGTTCCAGCATGCAAACCCCCTCTGACTGCCACCAAACCTGTCTTAAGATGTTCTTTTCTTATATCTGGGTCTGAGTGAGTGTGACCCCAATCCTCTATCATCTCCACTATTACTGCTGGGGGAGAGAGCAGATGTGCCCACCCAACCTGGCCTGACTGCAGCTGTGTCCACCCCCACCTGGCCTGACTGCTGCTCTTTTATCACAGTTTTAGAACATCCCTCTTAGTTTCAGGCCTCAGGGGATACTTGGAAGCATCACGGGGCAGCTGGCACACGTTAACTGTATATGCTTCAATCAGTTTCTATCATATTTGAGACTCTGTGCAGTGGCTTTTACTTTCTTTATGCTTTTCTGGACCTGAATTATTTTTACAGTATGTTATTCTATGATTGCAGGCATCTTATTCCTGCAAGCTCATTTAACACTTGCTCATTCTTAAGAAAGGTCACCCTGCTGCTCACTCTTCTATGAAGAGGGTTTGCCTCAAATTTATACTCTGCTGTTCTGCTTTCATATCTTCATGAATAGGTTATGATTTTTGTTCCAGTGCTGGCTGGAGTGAAATCTTTAAAAGACATCTGAATAATAATTAAACTCAGTGTACATAGTGCCAATGGAGCATACAACTCATGATGGAGTTCATGCATGTTTGAGCAATTGGGAGGTTAACTGCCCTGTGAAAAACTTAAAATAACATACTGTAAAAATAATTCAGGTCCAGAGAGTCCTGTCTCTAGGACCTAGGCCCTGGAATACAACCAGTCCCTGGGAACCCCAACCCATCACTGCCCCAGTTGCTGGCCAGCAGGTAAGACTCCTGTGGGCAGGCTCCTCCACCAAAACCCCCTATCAGACCCTGCAATCTACAAGACCCACACCCACTAAACATACAGACTAAAGAAAGAATATTAAGATCAACAAAGGAAAAAGGCCAAGTGACTTATAAAGGCAGACCCATCAGAATAACACCCAATTTCTCAGTGGAGATTCTGAAAGCCAGAAGGTCCTGGACAGATGTAATGTAGACACTAAGAGACCACAGATGCCAGCCCAGACTATTATACCCAGCAAAACTTTCAGTCACCATAGACAGAGTGAATAAGACATTCCAAGACAAAACCAGATTTAAACAATACCAAGCTACAAATCCAGCCCTACAGAAAGCACTAGAAGGAAAACTCCAACCTAAGGAAGTTAACTGCACCCACGAAAACACAGGCTATAGATAACCCCACAGCAGCAAATCCCAAAGAAGGAAAATACTCACACACTGCCACCAAAAGATAACAGGAATTAACAATCACTGGTCATTAATATCCCTTAATATCAATGGACTCAATTCGCCTATAAAAAGACACAGGCTAACAGAATGGATATAAAATCAGGATCCATCCTTCTGCTGCCTACAAGAAACACACCTCAACTTCAAAGACAGATGCTACTTCAGAGTAAAAGGCTGGGACAAGACTTACCAATCAAATGGACTTAAGAAGCAAGCTGGTGTAGCTATCCTAATATCTAACATTACTAAAGCTTAAATCACACATCAAACCCCACACACGAGTAGTGGGAGACTTCAATACCCCACTCTCACCATTGAACAAGTATGCCAGACAGAAACTTAATAGAGGAATAAGGGATCTAACAGATATTATGACTCAAACCAACTTAATAGATCTCTACAAAACATTCCACCCTAACACAAAAGAATATACCTTCTTATCAGTACCCCATGGGACCTTCTCTAAAATCAACCACATGCTCCATCACAAAGCAAATCTCAACAGATACAAAAAAAATTTGGAATAACCTCCTGTATTTTATTGGTCTACTATGGCTTAAAGTTAGATTTCAACAACAACAAAAATTACAGAAAGCCTACAATCACATGGAAACTGAATAATGCTCAACTGAATCACCAATGGGTCAAGGAAGAAACAGAAAGAAATTAAAGACTTCCTAGAATTCAATGAAAATGAATATACCACATACCCAAACTTATGGAAAACTATGAAAGCAATGCTAAAAGGAAAATTCATAGCACTGAATGCCCACATAAAGAAGTTGGAGAAATCTCACACCAGCTACTTAACAGCACACCTAAAAGCTCTAAACAAAAGAAGCAAACTCACCCAGGAGAAATAGATGCCAGGAAATAATCAAATTGAGAGCTGAAATCGTAAAATATAAACAAAGGGAACAATATAAAGAATCAATGAAACAAAGAGTTGTTTTTTTGAGAAAATCAACAAGATAGACAAGCCCTTATCCAGACTAACCAAAAGGCAGAAAGAGAGAGAGAGAGAGAGAGAGAGAGAGAGAGAGAGAGAGAGAGAGAATCCAAATTAACAAAATCAGAAATGAAGAGGGAGACATAACAACAGACAATGAGAAAATACAGAGAATCATCAGGTCATACTTCAAAAACATGTACTCCATAAAACTGGAAAATTTAAAAGAAATGGATAGTTTTCTGGATAGATACCACATACTAAAATTAAATCAAGACCAGATAAACAATTTAAATAGACTATAACCCCTAAGGAAGTAGAAACAATCATTAAAAGTCTCCCAATCAAAGAAAGCCCAGGACCAGATGGTTTTAGTGCAGAATTCTACCAGAATTTCAAAGAAGAGCTAATACCAATACTCTTCAAATTGTTCCATGCAGTAGAAACAGAAGGAACATTGCCAAACACTTTTTTATGAGGTTACAGTTACCCTGATACTCAAAACATACAAAGATGCAACAAAGAAAGAGAATTATAGACAAATCTCCCTCATGAACATTGATGCAAAAATACTCAATAAAATATTGGCAAACTGAATCCAAGAACACATCAAAGAAATTATCCACCATGATCAAGTACACTTCATCCCAGAGATGCAAAGATGGTTCAACATAGGAAAATCTGTCAATGTAATACACCATATAAACAAACTGAAAGAAAAAAACCACATGATCATTTCATTAGATGCTAAAAAAGCCTTTGACAAAATCCAACACCCCTTCATGATAAAGGTCGTGGAGAGATCAGGAATACAAGGAACATACCTAAACATAATAAAGGCAATTTACAGCAAGCCAACAGTCAACAGCAAATTAAATGGAGAGAAACTCAAAGCGATTCCACTGAAACCAGGAACAAGACAAGGCTGTCCACTCTCCCCATATCTATTCAATATAGTACTCAAAGTTCTAGCTAGAGCAATAAGACAACAAAATGAGATCAAGGTGATACAAATTGGAAAGGAAGAAGTCAAACGTTCACTATTTGCAGATGATATGATAGTCTACATAAGTTACCCCAAAAATTCTATCAGGGAACTCCTACAGCTGATAAACACCTTCAGTAATGTGGCAGGATACAAGATTAACTCAAAAAAAAATTTAGAAGCTCTCCTATATACAAATGATAAATGGGCTTAAAAAGAAATCTGAGAAACATCACCCTTTACAATAGCCACAAATAATATAAAATACCTTTGGGGTAACGCTAACCAAGCAAGTGAAAGACCTGTATGACAAGAACTTTAAGTCTCTGAAGAAAGAAATTGAAGGATACATCAGAAAATGGAAAGATCTCCCATGCTCATGGATAGATAGGATTAACATAGCAAAAATGGCAATCTTACCAAAAGCAATCTACAGATTCAGTGCAATCCACATCAAAATCCCAACACAATTCTTCACAGACCTGGAAAGAACAATACTCAGCTTCATATGGAAAAACAAAAAACCCAGGATAGACAAAACAATCCTGTACAATAAAGCAACTTCTGGAGGCATCACCATCCCTGACCTCAAGCTCTACTATAGAACTATAGTAATAAAAACAGCTTGGTATTGGCATAAAAACCAACATGTGGACCAATGGAATTGAATTGAAGACCTTGACATTAACCCACACACCATGAAACCCTGATTTTTGACAAAGAAGCCAAAACTGTACAATGGAAAAAAGAAAGCATCTTCAACAAATGGTGCTGACATAACTGGATGTCAACATGTAGAAGATTGCAAATAGATCCATATTTATGGTCATGCACAAAACCCAAGTCCAAGTGGATCAAAGACCTCACTATAAAACCAGTTACACTGAACTTGATAGAAGAGAATGTAGGAAGTAGTCTTGAATGCATTGGCACAGGAGATCACTTCCTAAATATAACACCAGTAGCACAGACACTGAGAGCAACAATTAATAAATGCGATCTCCTGAAACTGAGAAGCTTCCATAAGGCAAAAAACATGGTAATAAGACAAAAAGACAACCTACAGAATAGGAAAAGATCTTAACCAACCCCACATCTGACAGAGGACTGATCTCCAGAATATATAAAGAACTCAAGAAACTCGACATCAAAATACCTAACAGTCCAATTAAAAAAATGGGCTACAGAGCTAAACAGAGAATTCTCAACAGAAGCTCAAATGGCCGAAAGACATTTAAGGAATTGATCAACATCCTTAGTCATGAGGGAAATGCAAATCAAAACGACTCTGAGATACCATCTTACACCTGTCAGAATGGCTAAGATCAAAAACACTGATGACATCTTATGTTGGAAAGGATGTGGAGCAAGGGGAACATTCCCCCACTGTTGGTGGGAGTGCAAACTTGTACAGCCACTTTGGAAATCAGTATGGCAGTTTCTCAATTGGGAATCAATCTACATTGAGACCCAGCTATACCACTCTTTGGCATATACCCAAAGGATGTTCAATCATACCACAAGGACACATGCTCAACTATATTCATAGCAGTATTATTCATAATAGCCAGAACCTGGAAACAACCTAGATGCCCCTCAACTGAAGAATGGATTAAGAAAATGTGGTACATATACCCAGTGAAGTACTACTCAGCAGAGAAAAACTATGAGATCATGAAATTTGGAGGCAAATGGATGGAACTAGAAAATGTCATTCTGAGTGAGGTAACCCAGACTCAGAAGGACAAACATGGTATGTACTCACTTATAAGTGGATACTAGATGTAAAGCAAAGGATAACCAGACTACAACCTGTAGCTGGAGTTTTCCTGTGTCCATCCAGCTCCTGCAGCTGCTCAGACCCAAGTAAACACACAGAGACTTATATTATTTATAAACTGTATGGCTGTGGCAGGCTTCTTGCTATCTAGTTCTTATATCTCAAATTAACCCATTTCTATAAATCCATACCTTGCCACG
Organism: Peromyscus attwateri; assembly: GCA_902168425.1. Lineage (NCBI taxonomy): Eukaryota > Metazoa > Chordata > Mammalia > Rodentia > Cricetidae > Peromyscus > Peromyscus attwateri. Next base: position 51,485 of record CABHPP010126297.1, read on the forward strand.
TGGGTCATGGCTTACCAGTATCTTTACATCTTCTCATGGCGGCATTGGCTGATAGTGTCTCCTGACTCAGCCTTTCACTCCCAGAATTCTCCTCTCTGCTTATCCTGCCTATACTATACTTCCTGCCTGGCTATTGGCCAATCAGCATTTTATTTATCAATCAGTCAGAACAACACATTCACAGCAGACAGAAAGACATCCCTAGCAACAACCCACAGCTCCAGAGAAGCTAGCTAACAAGGAGGATCCAAAGAGGGAAGCATGGATCACCTTGGGGGGAAATAGATGAGATCTCCATGAGTAAACTGGGGATGAGGGGTGGGCAATGGAGGGTAGGGGATAGGGGATGAGAACATAAGGGAATGGGATGGTTGAGCTGTAACAGGGATGGAGTGGGAGAGCAGTGAAAGAGATACTGTGATAGAGGGAGACATCATGGAGATAGAGAGAAACCCAGTGCTAGGGAAGTTCCCATGAATCCATAGGATGACCCTAGCTTAGACTGCTAGCAATAATGGAGAGTGTGCATGAACTGGCTTACCCCAGTAAGCAGATCAGTGAATACCCTAACTGTCGTCATAGAACCTTTCTTCAGTAACTGTTGGAAGCTGATGCAGAGATCCACAGCCAAACACCGGGCCGAGCTCCAGGAGTCCAGTCGAAGAGAGAGAGGAGGGATTCTATGAACAAGGGGCACCGAGATCATGATGGGGAAACCTACAGAGACAACCAAACCAAACTAGTGGGAACTCATGAAATTTAGACCAACACCTATGGAGCCTCCACGGGACTGGACTAGGCCCTCTGCATAGTCGAGACAGTTGTGTAGCTTGATCTGCTTAAGGGGCTTTCTGGCAGTAGGATACGGATCCATCCCTTGTGTATGAGCTGGCTTTTTGGAGCCCACTACCTATGGTGGGACACCTCGCACAGCCTTGAGGCAGGGGGAGGAGCACGGACCTGCCTCTACTGAATGTACCAGGCTCTGCTGACTCCCCATGGAAGGCCTTACCTTCTTATAGGAGGGAATGGGGGTGGGTGGGTAAGGGGGGTTGGGGGGGGGGGGGGGGGGAGGGGAAGAGGAGATCTGTGGTTGGTATGAAAAATGAATAAAAAATTTCTTTATAAAAAGAAAAGGCCATCTCCCATTGGTAAGGGACTTGAGATAACAAGAAGGCAGTAAGTGTGTTGTGCACAGTGAGGACTGTTGGAGGTGAACCAGTGTGGGGAAACTATTAAGTCATATTCAAGACCCAAATCCAGTTGGAAACTATAAACTTTACTGTGGCAACAACCAAAAAAATTAAAAAATAAAAATCAATAATTCAGGTCCAGAAAAGCATAAAGAAAGTAAAAATCCACCTTCCTGTAATTAGGACATTTTGGCTTCTGTATCTCATGCATGGCAGTGTACCTAGAAGTGAGGGGCACACACACCTGAGACTTTGAAGCACGGCACTCTTACAAGAAATACGTATAAAACACAAGTGTGCAGCTGAAGCACAGGGCATAAATGCACAGATTACAAAATAAAAATTGCATGGAGCAGCTTGACAAGATCACATGCTGTCCATATCCAGGGCTCTGATCATTTTCTCTGAATTGTTCCATTTTTAGTGTATGTACTCCTGAAAAAAAAAAAAAACCACTCAGAATCTGTGAAGATGTCTTTCCATGTTAACAAAGAGATCATAGTTCCTTGAATATAAGGAGCCGTTAATTGTTCATGCCTCATCTGAGATATTAAAGAAGAAAGGAAAGAAAGGACGGAGAGGGGTGCTTTAAAGACTTTTATTGGTATATAATCTTTGTATATAGTACTGGGGTCACAGAGAAATAATCAGCTTCTGAGTGACTTGGAGTTTCCTCCATCTACCTGAAGTGTAGCATGCCAGTTATTAATCTATTTTTATTATGATGATCAAATACCAGAGACTGGTCATTTTGTGACAAGATTTACTTGCTTCTGTTTGATGATTCAAGGACGTGGTGGTGGCACGGGCTTGGTCCTTGGGAGGCACCACTATGGTGGAAGCACATAGCAAGAAGAAATGACATGGTGAGTTGGGAAGCCAGAGGTGGGCAGGTTGGGGAGCAGGATTATTTCCTATTGTGGTAAGAGTCACTCACCCCACCCCACCCCAGGTGACACTTTCCACTGTGTTATGTGTCCTAAAGAACCTACTACTTGTCAAGTAATCTGTAAGCATTACAGCTCAGATGGAAAGGTATCCTGGCAGTTGAAAGCCAAGGAATATAAGTGTTACAGCTCAGATGGAAAAGCCTTCTGGCGGTTGGGAGCCAAGGAATACCACAAGTCACAGGAAGTGTAGCAACTGACATTCCCGCTCCAGGCAAAGGTTTCCCCAAAGCAAGTGTAACAGCTCTGCTCAGGCAGGGGAGGCAAAGTTGTTACAGCTCTGCTCTGCTAGGGGAAATTTTCCCCTGTGAAAGTGTTACAGTTCTGCTTCGCTCCTCACCGCTCTGCTCTGGTGAAAGTTGTCTCCAACACAGCGAACCTTGGGAAGGAAGAATCCAGGAGGGTGGCTGCCTCAGGTGAGCAACAGCAGCAAACTGAACGGGATACTGACTTTTTATAAGATTTCTCCCCAAGAGCTTCCCAGGGTGGCTTAGGATGGGTGGATTTTGTGGTCTGATTCTGAGGCAAACTCAGGGATTGGTGTGATTCCCAGATCAGGGGACTCAGGGATTGGTGTGTTCAGGGATTGGTGGGATTCTGTGCTCAGGAATTTGTGGGATTCTGTGCTCAGGGATTTGTGGGATTGTGCAGCCTGACTCCAGGGCAAGATCAGGGATGGATGCAATTTTAAGCCCTTGTCACAAGGTCAAGTCAGGGTGTTTTTCCTTGTCCCCTTTCACTCTACAAAGTCACCATGCTGGGGGCCAAGCATCAGTCATATGAACCCATGGGTAGATCTCAAATCCTATCCAAACCATGGCACCTGATCTCTGCACAGGCAGTCCTTTTTCATTAAAAGTTTTTAGCCCCTCCCAGGCATCTTATTCCTGCAATCTCATTTAACACTTGCTCATTCTTAAGAAAGATCACCCTGCTGCTCACTCTTCTGGTGAAGAGGGTTCACCTCAAATTTGTACTCTGCTGTTCTGCTTTCATATCTTCATGAATAGGTTATGATTTTTGTTCCAGTGCTGGCTGGAGTGAAATCTTTAAAAAGACATCTGAATAATAGTTAAACTCAATGTACGTAGTGCCAGTGGAGCATACAACTCATAATGGGGTTCATGCATGTCCGAGCAATTAGGAGGTTAACTACCCTGTGAAAAACACATATTCCAGAGGCAATGGAATTAGCATCTAGGCAGCATCATCTTTATAATTAAAATTTTATCTGATCCTGTAGTGGTATTGTTTTCCCTAAAATATTGTGCACGCTAATAAACTAATCTGGGGTCACAGAACAGAACAGCCACAATATTAAACATAGAGGTTAGACAGTGGTAGCACATGCCTTTAATCCTAGCATTCCAGAGACAGAGATCTACCTGGATCTCTGTGTTTTCAAGGATACAGCCAAGCATGGTGACTCACGCCTTTAATCCCAGGGAGTGATGGCAGAAAGCAGAAACATAAATAAGGTGTGAAAACCAGAAACTAGTAGTATTTGGCTAGTTAAGCTTTTAGGCTTTTGAGCAACAGTTCAGCTGAGAGCCATTCAGATGAGGACTCAGAGACTTCCAGTCTGAGGAAACAGGATCAGCTGAGGAACTGGCAAGGTAAGGTTGCTGTGGCCTGTTCTGTCTCTCTGATCTTCCAGCATTTACCTCAATACCTGGCCTCGGGTTTGGTCTTATTAACAAGACTCTTTAAGATTCCTGCTTCATGATCCATTCAAAGACAGTGTGAGCAACCTGCACAGTTCTCATGGAAGTACCAGTGTTTCTTCACAAAATGGCTGCAGTCCTGTTCTAAAATGTTACATACACTTTAGTTAAAGTTCAAGGAAAATTGTCCTTAAAAGGAGGAGAACAAGTTCAATATCATAAGATATAAGTAATTTATTAGACTTAAAATATCATTAATTCTTTCTTAAATAAAAAAAATATTTTATGGAGATGTGTGTTTGGCCTGCGTGTGTGTCTGTGCACCATGTGTGTGGTTCCCACTGAGCCAGAAGAGGGCGCTGGATCTCCTGGAGCCGGAGCCGGAGTTATAGATGGTTGAGAGCTGCCACGTGAGTGCTGGGAGTGGAAACTGGGTCTCTGGAAATGCAGCCAGGACTCTTTACTGCTGAGTCATTTCTCCAGCCCTACTGAGTCTTGATATTATATACTTGCAGCATAATAAGAGACTTTAATCTGTCATGGAGTATTGGCAAAGCTCTAAAGTGACTTGAGCACAGATACCCAGCACATCACAGGAAGCACTCAGTTTTGACTTAGGTAGTCCTGACTGGAAGGCAGCATTTTAATGAACTGTTCTTCTGGGATGGACGTGGGGCTCAGTGGTAGAGTGTTTGCCTAGTATGGTAAAGCTTTGCATAGGGCTCCAAGCAACACACACACACACAG
>CABHPP010126298.1:0-49753 GCA_902168425.1 Peromyscus attwateri
TGTGGGTGTGTGCACAGGTCAGAAAGGGGCAGCTTGTATCATGGGTTCTAGAATCTGAACTCTGGTCCTCATGATTGTACAAGTGCTCTTAACCACTAAGTTATCTCTCCAACCCTGAAATCCATACTTCCAACTAGCCTCCATTATTCAAGGACCTCAAACCCTTTTCCTGTCCCCTTAAAACATTAGTGCACATTTTAAGCCAATGTATAACAATTAAAAGACTGTAATTTAATAAAATCCCATATAAAGATAAGACTTACTTAAGAGTTTAAATTCTTCTCCAAACTACAGAATTATAACTCTTTTACCTCTGTGAGGGGCAGGACCAGTAGTGATAGGAGGTTTACCTCCAGATAATTCCCCGGTGGCAGTATTTTGGAGTGAGTCATCCACAGTAAGTTGCATTTTCATTAATTGGTAAATAAGGATGTGATACTACTATTTAGAAGCATGTTACTAGATTTAAATAAGATGGTCCTGTGAGAACATTTTTTCTAGTACATATTATAGAGAGCCTGGTTTGAATTGAATCTTCTACCCCAAATTCATTTCTAAAATATTATATCTTGAAATGTGGCCCTATTTGTAGATCCAAACACATTATTTGGCCTTTAATGTAAGTGATCAAATTAAAATAAAATCATTAGGGTGGCCACAGTACTATATATTATTGGTGTCCTTATCAAAAAAGACTAGATTTGGGAATAAGGAGAGTGCATTCAGAGAGAATGTGTGTGGAAAATAACAGAGAAATTTGGAATCACTCCTACCTTTACGGGCCTCAGAAATAGATTAGCTCTGCTGGAACCAATTATTTCAAACTTACAGTGTCTAAAACACTGACATTTCTATTATTTAAGCCACAGTGTCTGTGATACTTTGTCAGGCAGACCTAGTAAACTAATGCAATATTTAGTTTCAATTAAGCTGACTTCACATGTACATCTACTTTTGATCAATTCATCTGCTTGAAGATCCAGAAAACAGAATATACAATTTATAAGTCAGAGTTACTCCTATTTATCTGAAGACACAGATAGCCCTGTAAAAGAGAAATAATGAACAGGCTAGTTGTATACTTTATCACAGAATCCAGGGTAACTTGGGATAAAAACTGACATTACTAATAAGTAGAGTGGGTTATCAACAAGCATCAGAATAGCACTGTGTAAAGTAAAAGTGGACTCATGACCTTCTAAGAAATGGAGGGCAAAGGTATATGTGTCTCTCCCCACACCATGACATTATCAACCAAGTCTGCTAATGAGGAAAGATTCACTAGTTGCACTAGAGCAATCTAGCTAATTTTACTATAGCTATCAATTAGCTTGAAAAACATGAGCTAAGGTCAGAAGAAAATATCCCAGAGTTAATTACCTCCATGTCATTGACTTGGACATTTTGTTCATTTCCAAAATGTCCCCAGGCTAACAGAGCCTATGATCAGTTTGGTGCATGTTTTATTGCAGAGAAAATTATGTTCCCATTGATACTCTATTAATTTCTGATTTTCTCACTTAGAAAAAAAAGAGAATAAGGCACAAAAGCTTTCAATGTTAAGTGTTTTCATCTTGGAATCTTATCATGGAACAAGTCAAGGGCGTTCATTACTCAGTAGGAGAGAGGAGGGAAAGCTCTTGGCTCACAGAAAGTTTCCTCCCACTCCTGGACAAAAAACAGTCAGTGTACCCTGTGGATTTTCTCTTGGCATAGGTTCCTCCCTGTTCAGTTTTATTGACATGCTACCACTGCTTTATGAAGGGGTCTACTCTAAACTAGAGGATGTTGTGAGTAAAATACTTCCTCTCCACACTAATTGATTTTTTTAAATTAATTACTTCATTTGTAATCCATTCAACCTAGCAGACATGAACATTCATTATACTGAGCAGACCCTCAGCACAGACAGAACATTTACAACTGGTAATTAGTCTATGAACTGGCTCAGGAGTCTTTAAAAGAGATTGAGGCCATTCCTGTAAAGCTATAATGCCATGCAACATTAAAAAGTTAAATAACTTTGTGAACCATTTTAATGAGAAAGACAAATGCAAAGTGAACCTATTTGGAAAACCTTTGATTTTACTATTGATAAGAATGTGATTAATGTGAAAGCATGCTCAAAATTCATGAATGCCCTCTGCTTATGGAGGGGCAATGAAGTGATATAGAAAATGAATGGGTCTTACAGTAGATAAATTGGGACTCCGATTTTCTAGGGGTCTGATCAAAGTTCTGATCCTTACTTTCTACAAATGTTTATAGGATAAGTAATATCCTTTTCCTACTTGAAGGACACTTAGGAAGCTCTAATGAGCTTAAAGCACATTAAACCTTTTTATAAACTATGAAACATCTCATATTTAAGTGGTATTACAGTAACAGAATATTTTTAAAGAACAATGGGGACAAAACTTAATAAACAAATATTAAGGTACAAACATTATTTCAAGTTCCTATCATAATCAAGCAGCTGAGGGCACAACAATATGGCCATTAACATACCACATACCTTTTCATCTCTGTGTGCCCTTGTCAAACCCCCATAAATATTATGTAATTGATGAACACCATCTTCCATGAAACAGCACAGGGAAGTAATCTCAGCTACTTATAAGGAAGATACAGGAAAATCACAAGTTCAATCCTTGCATGGGCAACTTAGTGAGACCCTGTCTCAAAATCTTTTTGTTTTTTAATTTTATTTTACAATACACTTCAGTTTTACATATCAGCCACGGATTCCCTTGTTCTCCCCCCTTCCGGCCTCCTCCCCTTCCCCCCAGCCCACCCCCCATTCCCACCTCCTCCAGGGCAAAGCCTCCCCCGAGGACTGAGATCAACCTGGTAGACTCAGTCTAGGCTGGGCCAGTCCCCTCCTCCCAGGCCTAGCCAAGCGACCCTGCATAAGCCCCAGGTTTCAAACAGCCAACTCATGCAATGAGCACAGGACCCGGTCCCACTGCCTGGATGCCTCCCAAAAAGATCAAGCCAATCAACTGTCTCAACCATTCAGAGGGCCTGATCCAGTTGGCGGCCCCTCAAAATCTTAAAAAGTCAAAAAGTCTGGTAATGGAGCTCAGTGGCAGGGTACTTTTCCAGATTTAATCCCAAATCCTGGGAACATTAGGGAAAGGGGAAAAATGGATCAGAAAAGAAATTCTGACTTAAAACTGTACTTTGGCTGCAAGCAGTAAAATGCTGAATAGAGAGGGCAACAAGTTGTAGAAAGAACTAATTATATCATTACATTTCTTTAAACAAACAACTGTAATTAATTGGCTGAGTTGAGATTGCTTATTAGAAGTTTTTGATTAAAACAAAAAGCAAAATTGGTTTTTCTCAGTGTTTGTGAAAGCCCTACACAAACATGACTTCCTCTGTTCCAGAGCAATACTTTCTCATCATGCTCTTCATAATCAAACTGTTCTTCTTGCATTGAAACAACCCTTACACTCAGAGTCTGAACTTAAATTTTAGTGTCAGATTAATCTTCTGTTGCAATGAATATCATTACTACTAAAAAATGTAATAACATCTTATTATTTGAATAATAATTTCATTAAGAGCTTTTAATAAGACTATGCTATCTCTAAGTGTGACTCTAACACAATTTATTCCAGAAGTGCCACTTTTATATAATCACTCCCTAGAGAAAGCAAAATAATAGCCTCAGTTCTCAATCTCTGAATTTTTTTCAGTTTCCTTTTGTGATTTTCCTAGATCTGACTAATCAAAGAACACTAGAGCTGACAGGGCCTGAACTTAGTCTGCCATCCACATCTCCAGATCAGAAAATAGATGTCAGTGTTATCATATCCTCAATCAGACACTTTTTTTTCTAATTCTCAATGTGATGAGTTCTATACAAGATCCTAAAGAAAATGTGTGCATTTTGAGTCCTAAGCAGAATTTGTATGACTTTACCTTCTTAGAAGGACTTAACCATCATAGGTAAAGTTAAAGTGAGTATATTATGGATGAACAAGTGATGAAGACAATAAACACAGTTTTTTATTAAAGGAAAAGCCTACAACTTGGGTAAGGAGGCCCTTACCCAATACATTCTGGTCAAGCCACTTACAAGTGGGGCATTGTTGGTTTCCTTAGTGTCTGTGAGTGTTAATTATGTTACTCTGATGATGACTAAGAGATCCAATGAAATGTTAAAAATATACTGTAAAGGACAAATTTTTGTGTAAAAATTTGTTCTTAAATACCTTTATAGAAAAATAAAATCTGTTTGTGTATTTGTTTACAATAGGACCCGGGTGTGTTGGTCTGGCAAATGGGAAATCCGATGTGTTGATCATGCTGGTATTGAACTTGAACCAATCCTCCTGCCTCTGCCTCCTTAATGCTGGACGACAGGAAATGCTTGAACACCCATGCTGGACTCTGAAATTAAAATTTGAAAGTGATGGAAAGAAAGGAGTGATTTAAGATGGGAACCCTATCACTTTCTCAAGTAGACTGACTGGAAGGTCAGTTGGTAGAAGGCATTAAGAGTTTGACTTCCACAGAAAAAAGCAGACGTGGGTAATATAACAAAAAAAGAAAAAGAAAATAAGAGGCTTAGAATATAAATGAAATGCAGTTGCAACCTTAGAAACAGGACAGGTAGAAGAAAATAGATGTTGTGTCTGTGGAGCTTAGGGACCGTACCTGAACCTGGACAATAATAGTTATGCAGACTGTCAGAAGTTTAGGTGAAGACAGATATCCAGGCTCTCAAATGGTGTGTGTGTGTGTGTGTGTGTGTGTGTGTGTGTGTGTGTGTGTGTGTATGTGTGTGTGTGTGTGTAAGCTGAGAGCATAGATCCAAATTTCCTGGGCACAAGTGTCAGCTTTACTAGTTAAGAGTTCTGTAACCTTGGACAAGCTTCTCTAAATGCCCAGTGCCTTTGTATCCTTAAGGAGTTAAATGAAGATTAAATGAGCTAATATATAAAAGGTCTTAGAGCTAGTCCTGGAGTGTAGCAAGTACTATATAAATGACTGCTAAATAAACATTAAAATCCACTTTGAACCTCAGCTTTCACTTTTAGAAAATACTATTTACTTCCTGTTTGTGAAGGGAAGAAACAATTAATTGTGTCAAATTATGCATAGGCATTTATTTGCATTCCTAATAAATATTCCTTTAAAACAATAGTAAAAGTTATACATTCATACAGGTAGTTCATAAAGTGATAGAAGACAGATAACAAAAAGAAACAAAAGCAAATCTAGTTCTACTTGGGTATTAAGTATTGAATTTTCATGAAGGAGAAAGGTCTGTTACATAGTTGGAAAAGGTAAAAGAAAGAAAGTGCCACAGACTCTGTGCATGGCAAGTAATTTTACTGAATAAGAAGTGAAGCCTTTTAGTAGTAAAGGAGAAAACTGAGACATCAGAAAAACTGGTTTTAAGTCGTAGAATCAATCAGTAGCACTTCCTGGACAAAGATTCAATCCCAGGTTCTTTCAACTCTTTTTATGCACAAACTTGATTCCTCATGTTGCAAATGCATGCATCACAGTTTTTCAAATCATTCAAAGGAGGTAAATTGGTGGAGGTTACTCATTTTGAAATAAAAAATGTTTGTGTTTAAAGAAGAAAAGGGCACAGCAGTGTTCCTTGAAAAGCAGCTATTCTTTCTGCATTTGAAATCAGACCTAACTCTTCCAGGAAATGAGGGGCTCCTGTAATAGTGTGGAGTACTCATTCCCCAAACACTAAATAAAGACATTTCATTTGTGTAAATAATCATAGCCATGTCTTTACAAGCATATAAATCAGAGTATTTGCAGAGATGTGTGCTGGTTATTTTTAGAAATACAAGAAAACTGCAAAGTCAGAGGAGCCTTGGGGTAAAGCACATGTGGGCTACACTTGGTGACTGTCTCCTTTCAGATCAAGACTGTTTGCTACTTAGTGAGCCATATGCTGCCTCTGGGAAAACTGGGAGTTCTTTCTCCCTGATTGCGCTGTGATTTCCTCAAGGGCAAGGACAAAAACCGTAATGTCCTTATCTTTATGTTCCTGCTTTGATCACAGATAAGGCAGCCTGAAATGACTATTTCTTGAAGAAAAACTTTGAGGGCCAACTAATATTTCTTCAAAACAGTCATGGACTGGCAATATATAAATCTCTAAGCAAAGGTACATGTGATAGTTCTGCAGTTAGAAACTGACAATTAAAAAATGAACTATACAGTTTGTCTGATGTGAGAAATGCTGAGGACAAAAGCAGGGTAGAGATACAGACAGTGCTAGAGAGCAAAAGGAATTGACATTTTAAGCAGGGAGATGAGGAAAGACCTTTAAAAAATTGACATTTGAAGGAGGTGAACCATTAAACTATGCCATCAATGGGAAGAAAAACATCCCTGGCAGAAACAAGGGCTAGTGCAAAGGTTTTTATGTGAAATCCTGCCTGCCTGAAAGCCAGCAAGAAGGCTGGCATGCATGCAGGAAATAGGAGGTGTGGGTAGAAGGAAGTGTAATAGGACATAAGGTTAGAAATAGAAAGAAGTATAATAGAGCTTAAGGTTAGAAGGATAACTAGGATCCAACATAATAAAATATTTATTAGGATTTGAAGCAGGGAACTCATATGGTTTTCTAAAAATCACCCTGGCTTTGATTAATAGAATATGTCAGAGGAGCAATAAGTGAATTGGGGAGTTCTATCATAAGACTATCTTCAATAATTTTGGTTCAAGAGGCAGGTAATTCGTGTCAGGTTGGGAAGTGGTTAGTTTCTGGATGAATTCTCAATGCAGAATAGTGTTTGCTGATGGGTTAGATTTTACATGTGAAAGAAAATCCTTACATATGGGAATCAACACTTTTTGCTGAAGGAACTAGCAGTGTGAAGTTTCCAATACGAAAGAAAAGAAGACTAGAAAGGAGTCAGAGTATGACTGGAGTACAGAAATGAATATTTTGATATGAACACCTCAAATATTAAATATATGAACAGAACCACAGAATAGACTTCTTTAATTCATGGCAGGGACACAAATATATATGGATGATATCCAAAGTCAAGTTATTTAATAAAATTAAGTTATAAGTTTGCCCCCACCCCAGAGTTCACATGTTCATGTCCTAAATTCTTATACCTTAGAATATGAGCTCATTCACAGTCAGGTTTATCATAGGAGTCATCAAATTAAAATGTGATAAGGTTATTCTTATCCCAATATACCTGACAGCTTTATAAAATCAGCAGTTGGGCAATGGGTGTACACAAATGCACAGACACATAAAGAATGTCATGCAAACATGAAGACAGCCACTTGAAAGACAATGAGTAATACCTCAAATAGGAGTCCCTTTACTTCAAGGAAAAAAAAAAGTAACATTGCCAAACCTTAGCTTTCCAGCCCCTAGAACTGTGATACTTTGTTAATGCAACACACACACACACACACACACACACACACACACACACACACAAAGACAACAAAAAACAAAACAAAACTATAACCATTTAATTAGTGAGTATGGATGGAGAAATAGGTCTTAGAATTCAATGGAGCTTCACCTTCAGGCATTATACTTTTCAGTCCATGAAGAAGAGTCATCAGCAAGTAATTAGCAAAGGAGACAGAGATGGATCCGCTAGAGGGCCTGGCAGACCCGTATGGGATCGGATATGAGTTATGTATGAAGGATGCTTCCTAGTCCTGATTATATCTTGTAACTGAATAAATAACAAAGTTAATTCTGACTCAACAGGAGTAATTTCTGCTGTTTCAACATGTAAGACCACTCTTTCAGCACACTGAGAGACAGTAACTATGTTGAGGGGTTGCTAAAAATCCATTCATACCATCAGAATAGCATATAATCCCAATTTTTTAACTGAATTATAAGGATGTTGAACCACTTTACTTAAATTTTCTGATTTGTAACCTGCCTTTCCTTGCTTGTTTTCATCTGTATAAAATGTAGGGGATCCAGATATTGGTATTTCCGTACAATGCAAGACAGGATCTAGCTAGCTCTCTTTAAAAGTTTAATTCTATTGCTTTGGGGATATTTGTTGTTAATCTCTCCCAAAAAATTACTGCAAGCTTTCTGCTGTAGATGTAATTCTGAACATTTTTATCAAATAAGAAACACAGAGCTAAATGCAGAGTTAAAAGCAACAGAGGTCAGAGAGCAGTAGCTAAGAGCTGAGACCAAGACTGCCTTCTTACCACCCGCTACCGCTGCCTTCCTTCCCCTGAGAAAGAGATCTACTTCCTGTGTATCTGTCTTTTGATTGGCATTCTGTTCTGTCTTCTCATTGGTTGTAAACCCAACCACATGACTTCCTCGTCACTGCCTGTCTATACAGACCACCAGGTCTCTATGGTTGGTATTGAGATTAAAGGTGTGTGTCTCCATGCTGGTGGTGTCCTTGAACACACAGAGATCTGCCTGTCATGTGATCGGGATTAAGGGCATGTGCTACCACTGTCAGACTTCTGCTAAATGGCTTGTTATTAGCTATGACCCCCAGGCACTTTTATTTATTAACATACAAATAAAATCACATTTCAGCACAAATAAAATATCACCATATCCTGCTTATAATTTGTCAATTTCATCATTAAAGTTACTACAATTTCTGCTGGATCTATTCCCGCTAATTGATGAAGTCTCCATTTTGCTTTTAAAATCAATTCAGAGAGTTTTTCCACATGAGTTTTTAATTTTTCATTCTGCTTATTTGGTAGAAATATCCATTCCAATATATTATCTTTCCTCTACATTAAAATTCCTGTAGGAGAATGCTTAGAGGGTAAAATAACCAAAATGCAATCAAGCTTTGGATCCAAACAATCCACATGTGCATCCTGTATTTTCTTTTCCACCAAAGCCAATTCTCTCTCAGCTTCAGCTGATAATTCTCTTGGACTATTTAAGTCCTTGTCACCCTCTAAGGTTTTGAACAAATTACTCCGTTCATCATTTTTTTATCCCAATAGTGGTCTGTAGACTGGAAATGTCTCCAAATAATCTTTGAAAGTCATTAAATATTGGGGTACACAATACATCACCACAATGTCTCTTACTTCCACAATCAGCATTCATCAAATCCCTTTGTGATCCTTCAGTATTTGGTAGCTACAACTATTTTGATATTTATCATATTTGAGGACATATACCCAATGTTATGACAAACTTTTATTTTGTTTATTCACTGAGGCTTTGTAAGATTCCATTTGCATTTAAAAAAATAACTGTTTTCTTGCAAGTTTGTGATACACTAATACTGTAACTTTCTTAAGGAAATAGTGAACTAGTTACTGACAGTACTGAAATCCAAGTCCCTTAGCTCTTAAAAACATTCTTCATAAAGCTTCCATGATAGAACTAAAAGATTATTTTTCAAATCCCCTATTTCGTGGTGCCTTGGTTGAGTAGGCCAAGGTTGATATAACATTCCCAGGACTGCATAAATTTCTTTGGTCTTCAACATTAGTAATGAGTGTTTATGAGTGTCTCCTAAGAAAATCCCTGATTTTCTTGCTGTGTTTATCTGTGTGCATAAACAAACGTACACCACAGAGAAGGCAATAGCAGGAGCTCTAGGTGGCAGTTAACCCTAAGTCACTAAAATTTGAGGGACTTTCTGACACAGAGTATGAATAAAGTTGTCCCATGCCAAAAACACAAACAAACAAACTCTCGTAGATTATTTTATTGAGGGAGAAGCTTTCTTTCTCCCGTGTCTTTGACTGTACAGGATGATGTTCTGTGTGAGAAGGGATTGAATATGAAAACATCATTCTCTGTTTCTCTCATTTGTAAACTTCCCCTTCCCTTTCCTCAAACTAAAGCTGATTTTTATTTCTCTGGATGCTGGAAACCATGTGTCTCACTAAGAAGTTTTACAGAACCTAAGTTTAATTTCAGAATTGAATGCTTAACTTCTAGTACCTTTTTCATTAAAGTGCCTATGTGACTGTAAATATCATGAAGCGATTCAGCATTAAGACAGCTGTTGCCTTATTAGTGATCCAAGAATTTTGATTGGAATTCTAGAAGTGAAAACTTAACTGTAGATGAACAGACTTATTAAATAAGAAACACAGAGCCAAATTCAGAGTTAAAAGCCCAAGAGGTCAGAGCAGCAGTTAAGAGCTAAAAACCCTTCCTTACCCTTCACTGTCACTGCTGTCTTTCCTCTCTGCAAGAGCAAGAGCACTACTTCCCGTGTATCTGTCTTTTTATAGACTTTCTGTTCTGCCTTCTCATTGGTTGTAAACACAACCACATGACTTCCTCGTCACTGTCTGTCTATACAGACCTCCAGGTCTTCTATGGTTGGTATTGAGATTAAAGGCATGTATATCCCTGCTGGTGGTATCCTTGAACACACACAGATCTGCCTGTCATGTGATTGGGATTAAGGGCGTGTGCTACCACTGCCAGACTTCTGCTATGGCTTGCTATTAGCTCTGACCCCCAGGCAACTTTATTTATTAACATACAAATAAAATCACATTTCAGTACAAATAAAATAACATCATACTTAACCACATTTATTTTGCTTTCACTGTATGTATACTTGTATGTATTCAAACCAAAAAATTCTGCAAGGAAAATTTGCAAACTGTATAAGACTATAAGAGACTGCTAATGCATCAGAGATTGTTAATGTATTAGAATTCAGAATATTCTGGACAACTCATAAGGAGTGGCCAATTCAAAAAGAAAAATAAAGGATAATATCTACCTGGCACCTGGTTTCACAAACAAACTTGGCAATAGAGGCACACTTTAAAGGAGAATGTCAGTTGATAAATTCAGTGTGATTTAATATTAGCTACTATAATAGGATTATAAAAACCAAAACACAAGTGGTAATTATAATGATATCATCTGTGCTGACTGAGTCATTACCTTCATTCCTGGATTATTCCATTATCTTCTTCCTATAATATCCAGAAACTTGGTGGCTCCCCTTTTCCCACAGTTCCCTTGCAACCTTTGTTTTAGAGATGTGTTTAGGTGGGGTCGCACTGGAGAAGCACAGAAACAAATCATTTCTCTTGTTTATGCACCTATTCTATATGACATCATAACCTGACTAACCCTGAGAAAGCTGAGAACAGAGCCTTTTAACTACACCTAGTCACTTCTACTCTTTCACTCTAAGAATAGTTGATACATCTGCTATCAGTACTACAGGACCTTGGTAGTCACTGCATTTTGTTGAATATGTAGAAGTTGTAATGATTTGAAGTATTCAATTTTGTACACTGAAGACACAAGCACATCCTTTTTAAAAATGTTTACAAACGAAATTAGGCACACTGAATCTAACTAATTGGAAGGGTCATATAATACATATTATTTCAAAAAGTCAGTTTTCCTCTGTTAACCAAAATTATAGATCAGTAATTATATTCCTTCTTATATAGAGTTCTAGTGGGTATAAACAGGTAAAATACTAAAATACTAAATATTACTAAAAATAGGTTTGCCCACTACTTGTCACATGGGAAATACTTGGTCAGCATTATCTTTTGGATTCATTGTTGCTACTGGGGACACTATTAACACCTACTAAAAATATGAGAAGCACTGAATGTCTGTTAAGGGAGATGAATTTTGTTTGCCTTACTCACTACAAGTTCAGACTCTAATCCCTGACCACAAAAATCCTGAAAGCCATAGGTTTGGTATCTGTACTTGCAGACAATGGCTTCAAATCTCTCTTTTCTTTGTCTTTTTCCCTAGTTAATAAACCATTCTTCACTAATTGCTTATAATCATTTTCTGCTGCATAGTTTTATATCTACTATGTTCATAGCTGTCTGGAAATATATTATTGCATTATTATACCCAAGTCTCCTGATCACAGTGCCCTTGCCATCCATTTAGCATCTTCTAAAATGTCTCATGGCAGGACAGAATGATTTTGTCATTCCCTATGTCCTTCTTTCCTTTGCCGATGTATACCTTGTTTCAGGAAGAATGTTTGTAATAGATGAAAGAAATGGGAAGATTATTAGCATATAAACCAAACTAATTAAATTAATGAGATATAATAATGTTATAGAAAATGGTACAGTGTTTGTTTTTCTTGTAGAAAGTATACTCTAAAAATGCATTTATTCATTGAAAAAACACTGATTTGTTTGTTTACATATTTCTTTGTTTTTCATATTTCAAGGTCCTGGCTTTTGATCAAACAATAATGGACAAATTTCTCCCATTTCATGAAGCAGATATTCTAGTAGCAGAGATGGCAGAAAGTAAAGTATGATGAGATAACTGTCAGTGTTGGGGGAAATAAACCAAGATAGAACATCCAACTGGCAAAAGCCCATTTTTGACACAAAATTCAACCAGTACGCATCATAATCCTAACCTAAAAGAGAACATGCTATATAACATTTGACCACATGGGAGAATGTCTTCAGATGCAGAGGTACAGGAAGCACTCCTAAACACACCCCAGGACAGCCCACCATATATCTGTTTTCCAGAGTTGGTGCTGTGCAAGAGAGGTGGAAGTTTTTCTTCATCTACCAGATTGCACAAAACTCAGGATATGACCTTCATGCCTCAAGTGTCAGGTCTCCAAATTTTTTTAAAGAATATGAACTTCAATACCAATATGGACACAGAAGCTAAGATAGAAACTGATGGAAAAAGAGGAAGGACAAATACCAATATGTTTCCAATAAGTACATGAGCCCCTGGATTCACTACATTTTAATCTTCCCCCACTTCTTGCAACTTCTATCAATCCCATTTTAGGATTCATAAGAGTTTTACTCTAGCATTTGGGCGGGAGGTCCAAGTATTGTGTGTTTGAGGCCAATTTGGACTTCATAATGAGAAACTGTCACTGGATCTGCAACTAAAAGTTTTATGAACACTGCAATCTCTTGAATTTTCTCATCTATAAAATTAGAATTATAATGCCTGTTATACTTGCCATGAAATGTCACAGTAATAATCAAAGGAGACATCATATTTGAGTATTTTTAAAGTACTATGTAAATATATAGTATAGGTATTCACTATTGTAAACAAAATGAAATCTCAGAAAAAAAACCAACCCAGCTCATTTCTTTGGATTTTTTCATAAGAACTGTATTCCAGCAATTTCAAAAGTGACATTAAGAGTAAGAAATGAACACAAAATGCCATTAAAAATAGAAAAAAAAAACAGATTATGATTCACGTTCAATGAGTCATTAACAAGTCAGGAAACAATCAGGAACTGACATTCAAATATATGCAACCATCTCTAAAAGTTTTAAATTGGAGAAACGTTTAGAAGTTTTGTATGGGAAAATTTTCTGTGTCAGAATTTCTTTTCATTTGAGCCAGACTATAACTCTGGATGAGAAATAAACTGTTTACATGATTGTATAATGACACACACATATATATATATATATGTAAAACCTCATGACCAGTTTCTGTAACTCTTAAGTAGTTTAACTAAAACCCTCAAGAAATCACTTCTTTCTCTCTCCCTTCTTTGATGAGCCGTACTTTGAGTGCATTCAGCATGTTCCACTTTCCTAAATCACAAAAAGCCCAGTGGCACATCTGTACTGGTATCCATGAAAAGTGATGTAAAGCTTATGGCGACATTTCATTAGTGCTGAAATGTGATTTTATTTGTATGTTAATAAATAGAGTTTCCTGGAGATCAGAGGTCATAGCCATTAAGCAGACGTCTGGCAGTAGTATCACACGCCCTTAATTCAATCAAATTGCAGGCAGAGTCTCTGTGTGTTCAAGGACACAGCCAAGCATAGTGACACATGCCTTTAATCCAAGTATCAACCATAGAGACCTGGAGGTCTGTATAGACAGACAGTGATAAGGAAGTCATGTGGTTGGGTTTATAGGCAATGAGAAGGCAGAACAGAAAGGCAATAAAAGGACAGGGCACAGGAAGAAGGTCTCTCTCTCTCAGGGGAAGTACAGCAGCGAGTGGTAAGCTAAAGGCTATTCACTAGTGCTCTGATCTCTTGGGCTTTTAATTCTGTATTTGGCTCTGTGTTTCTTATTTAATAAGACTGTTTAGAATTTTGTCTACAAAAGCTGGATGTTGTTTGCAATTGGCAAGCTTCATGACACCACCAGAAGTAGGGAGGCTATATCCAAGAGTGGTGGTGTGACCATCTACAAGATACTACAGGTGGATCTATCTCCTGTCTGCAGCCAAAGGTCTAACTGGGTACCAGGAGCTCAGTGAGGCAAAAGCAAGTATAAGGCCCCTTCTGCATATCTCATACAGCTTATGCAGGGTATATTTTCACTGAACACAGCAGAGAAATCAAGAGCATAAAAGCCAGTAAAGGAAATTAAACAGAGAATAGATATCAACCATGCTGGGAATCTCTGTAGTGCCTGGAATCATAAAAGCCTTAGTACCAACAATGAAGCTAAGTAGTGCTTGAAAAGTATAAGAGGAAAAGGAACCATTGAAAGGGGTGGTTTCTTAGTAATGAAAGCTCTCTGTAGATTTGCTCCTAACAAGTGGTTTATTTCCGTTCTAGCAATTGCCACTCTATACCAAATGTTTTGTTGTTGTTGTTGTTACCCAGCTACCCTTTTGACACTTCCTGCTCTGGCTACAATTGAAAGGAACTAGCAGACATTTTCTGGGCTATCAGACTCTCACACAGAGCACAGACAATTCCCTTCTACACTAGGGAGACAAAGCAAAGGGCATGATTTTATGCTGACCACCATTTACTTCATTCTCTTGCAGTACATACAGTGAATAAACATACACATTCACTTTGGAATGTAAACTACCTGTATTCCAGACCCAGTTCCACCATCTATTAGCTTTAAAATATAACTACTACCTGGCCACTTGTGTGTGCACTTCTTCCTGGGGGCTTCTAGGCCATAAGATTGCTTTCCCTGTCTGATCATTTGAGTTTCTTTCTCTAAAACAGGAAAACAAGTAGAACTGGCACTTCCCTGTTACAAAGTTTCTTTCTATCCCTGCAAGCAGGCCCAAGTGTCCTTTTGTTTTTCTGAGAAAGCCTCTCAGTGTTCTTTCTAGAATAACAGCATCCTTCACAAAAACAAGAAGTTACAGATAAGACACACAGCATCTGAGGACTTACAGCTATGGAACCCAGTGAAAATAATACAGTCTTTGGCAATGCAAAACATTTAAAATATTTTACCTAAGTAAACACAAAGTCGTGGTTGCGGGGAGGGTGGTGCAAACCTTAAAGGTCCTCTGCAACAAATGTTGCAGAAATAAGGATCCCAACTTCTTTCTTATCAGAACAATTTTCTTCTCTGAAAATAGATGTGGCTGAATCTAATATTTCTTTCAGACAAACAATATTTGTAGTTCTGGCATCACTTTGCATTACTGTTTCTTTCTCTATTAAATCAAGTAGAACTGGATTTCTGGCCCTCTCTATTTAAAACAACCATTATATATTTATTGATCTCTATGTATAAAATGATGATATATCTCTATATTTAGCTCTATAAATGTACATACAATTATAATTTCAGTATGTTAAAATAAACAAAATAATTGCTTTTGGCAGAAGTGCAAGACAAAAGACATCTGTAAAACATGTTAAAAAAAAAAAAAACTTTTTACCAGGGGGATATCACAAACCCAGGAATTTCAGTTTACTTTATGCTTTTAAAAGAGAATTATTGGTCACTGCCCTTGTTTTGTAGACTAAGATCCAGACATACAATTCAGTTCCTTGTTTGACTAAAATAAAAAGTAGTTAAATGATAATGAAGCATGTTCAACATATTGAGGATACAGTCTTTCAGAGAAGAGTGAGCATTAGAATCTGAATAGGAAATATGTGATTTGTATTCACTGTTCTGCCACTAAGCTACTTGGATCTTGGGAAAAGCCAGAGTCTTCTCTATAGAAGGAAGACTTTGGACCAAGTAATCTATGGAACACTGAGTGCCTTAGATGATGAGGGGAAAATAATGCACCACACCTAAGAGATTTAGGGCCTTCCTGAATATGATCGTGCTCATTTGGAGTTCCTCAAATCAACATTGCTAAGTCATTATGTATTATGCAACATTAAAATAAATTTCCTAATCTCTTGAAATAAGCAGGTGTGTTAAAATGAATCTAACTGTTCTTAGTTTACAGAGCATTTTATGTTTTGCACACTGCCACTTGTAAGGCTTTGGAGAAAGCACTGCAACTTCACACATGAGAACAATTTTACTACCAACAAGATTGCTTTAAGCAAATTAGAATAACCATTTCTGAATTAGATTGTGTTTCTATTTTAGAGCATAGGTAACTTATATTTGAGTTCTCATTCTACTAACATAAATATGCACTCACCATGCTCAAAAATATGTCACAAAAAAGTAAGAGCTCACTGTTTACTAATAATAAACTGACCATGTTCTGCAAAATAGGGCAGGAGTTAACTCACACATAGCTATGGTAAGAAATAAAACTGTGCTTTGTTCACAAATATTATTTTCATTCCTCCACTAAATCCTCCCACTCACAAATTCATTTCCAGAAGCAATTATATTTTAAATCATTTACTTTTCAACATAATTCATTATTCAAAAAGTGTTAACATTTTTCATCTGTGTGCTTTACATATTCTGTTATTTTTTAATGTTGAAAAAAAGGTGAAAGAATTAAAATTTGAAAATACCCATAGACTTAACAAAGATAACTTATCAAATAATTACAAAATACAGTCACAAAGGGAGTCTTATTATACTATGAACAAAGAGAAAAATGTCTGCATTATTTTAATAGGGTAGGAACATTAACATTTAATTTCTAGTAATCTTAGAAAATAAACAATAACAACCACATATAAAAATATATTTACCATAATGATGAGTTCCTGAACAGTTATTATATATCATACATTGGATTTATCTATTTACACATTTCCTCACATCCTCATCCCATGATTTTGGAACTATTTTATTCATATGTAAGAATAAAGAAAATAATAATGTATTATTTATAATCTAGTTCCTTTGTCATGAATATATATTTTAAAATATAACTCTAAAGTTAAACAAAAGATACAACATGAGGAAAATGATTAGCACCTAGGTAAAAAATAGCTGGAAATAAAAATAACCTGCCTGTTTCTATTTGTTTGGACAACACTTTAGGATACAATGATGCATTCAGACACTAGGTTAGCTCTATCACCATTAACTAAAATGGATGGTAAAAGACTCTAGGAACTTACTGTACTTCCCACCAAATATTTTCAGCCATTTCTTACAATAAAACTTTAATTGCCCTGTCTCAAATGACATAAATTCATGATCTTACTAGTTAAGACTTTCTGCTTGAGGAACTTTTCAGATATGGCAGACTACAAGGTATTATTTTGAGACCAAACTGCCCAAAATTGTCTGCTTCACTTTTAATCATTGACATTGTCAATTAGTATAATCAAAGATGTAGCTCTTCTAAATGATCACTGTTTTAGTGTAATCAACCCATCTGGCAGTGTAATTTAATATTTATGCTATTCAAGCTTCTCTTTACTGAAAGATCTTTTCCCTGTTCTAGTTTATTCTCCTTTGGAGGCATCCAAATCTGTTGCTGCTCTTTTTTAATTTGAGTACAATGGGTCTGACATAAAGGTAGCTCTTTCCTTTGTTCATTAATCTGTACGTTATTGGTTGAAATATTAAGGCAATTTCACGTAGTTAAAAGGGAGGTTTACTTTGTGGGGTAACTTACAAGTGAAGGGATAGGTTACAGGGTATGGGAAAGGTGAAGCGCAGTCCAGCGGTGTTCTCTGTAGAACTCTGCTCAGTCTACCTCCAGTGTTCAGGATCCAGGAACCAAGAGAGCTGGCACTTCCAGATCTCAGGTCTTAGCGCTCCTGTCTCAGCCCAGCCTTGTAGGCGTGACCGTTACAGGAAGCCTCAGTGGGGGTAGTACTTCCAGGACAAAGCTGGAACAGCTACCCACTACAGTACATTATGGTTCTGGTAGTGCAAAGATCGCATCTTCTATTTAATAATCAAATCAAAATGTTAGATCACCAAAGAATACATTGAGAATAGCCTAGTTTTGACCCAAATTTGGAGAGAAGAGAAAGAGGGATAAGAAAAAGCTGAACAATAAGACACACAGAGGAGTAAGAAGTTCTGGTACACTATTACACAGTAGATAACACATTTGCAGCACATTTTCAAAAAGGTGAAAGAAACTATTTGGAATGTCACAATAAAGAAATGATAAATGTCTGTGAAAACATATAGAGTTAACCTAATTTTAACATTGTATAATGGATGCACATCTGTTCAACATTTATAAAAAAGAAGGAATCAGGGGAGACTAACATGATGAAATTCCAAAGTAATCCCCTTTCATTTATTTCCCATAGTGAGTGATGGACCTGAGAAATATTTGTAAAGGGGCTATGAAATAAAGTTGAGGAGTGGAACAGAACATGGCATATATTTCTGTGTTATTGTTCCATACATAGAACTTGGCCCTTTGGGGTTGCAAGCATAACCTTGGCAACATAGTTTAAGGCAACTGAAATAATCTCCAAAGTTTGCTGATATTAAAGGTTTCTTCTCAATCACATTCTAGGAAACAGGAGAAATAACTGAATTCTACAGAAGCATCTGTCTGTGTTTTCCCCAAAGTTATCAAGATACAGTCTAATATGGGTGTAATATGAAGTCCATCTAAATATAACTGTGTGAATAGAAGCAAAGTGTTACTTGATACTTGAGAATAAGACAATGTGCTTCTTCTAGTTGATCAACAATCAAGATGAATATTGGGTATAGCCTTGTTTTTGTTTTGTTTTGTTTTGGTTTTGGTTTTGGTTTTTCAAGACAGGGTTTCTCTGTGTAGCTTTGCTCCTTTCCTGGAACTCATTCTGTAGCCCAGGCTGCCCTTGAACTCGCAGAGATCTACCTGGCTCTTCCTCCTGAGTACTGGGATTAAAGGCATGCACCACCACTTCCCAGCTAGCCTGTTTTAAAAGGAAGTGAAAGGGGTAATATACCACTCCGAGTAATACTGTAACTCACAAGAAATGCATCAGTGAGCACATCTTATCTGGAGTATCAGTTTCGGTTTGGGCTACTCCACAAATGTGCCATTGGCAAACTAGCACATGTTCTGTTCAAGATGACCCGGACCTGGCAGTGAAGAAAACTGAAAGTCTGCCATGGATATCACAACCGAAACTCAACACAGAAAGGTATATGTAAAAATCTTCAACCTATGGAATGCTGCTACATTGAAATGGAAGTGTATTTATCACCATACAGAGCAACTCTAGGGTACAGAGAGAAGTAGCCTCTGTGACTTTAACTCTTTCATGAGAATGAATAGGCAATTATAAAGAAACAAATGAGGTGGTAAAGCACCAGGTAACAGGTTTGCTGATTCATTTCAAATGGTGAGTGATTTGATTTGTTTGTTTGGTTTATGTTGTTATGGAATTTGAATCCACTTAGAAAGACCCAGAGACTCAATTCAAATTTAGATTAAAATTAAATGAATCTATTCTTACTGCTAGGAGAAGTACAACAGCCTTAGAACCAAATTGAGATCATGTCGTGCCATAAAGGGCTAGGGGAAAAATATCTAAAGGTGGGCATTACAGTTATCTTGCCACTGCATGGGAATATTGCTTTACCCCCCCTCACTATCTCTCACTCCTGTTACACAGGGATAGAGAAAACTGTTTCATCCCTTCCCACAGTGATAAGCAGTTTACAAATGCCAGAGCAAGCAGTTAATTATCTTATAGCAAGCACACCATTCTTTCATTTTTATCTCATAGCAGTAACATCTTTCTGGGGAGGATGCAGGCCACTAAGACTCCATGGGAATTTTATGGTGAAGATCAACAGCTATTAATGGGGTGCCTGGTACAGAGTTAAATTTTCTTAGCCATTAAAACATGTGTAATTATATATTTATTTTGGTTCTAGGGATAGAGGGGGCGGGAGGGGGGAGAACAAGGGAATCCATGGCTGATATGTAGAACTGAATGGTATTGTAAAATAATAATAAAAAAAAGAAAACACTTGGGAGTCAAGTATTGGCATAAATGTTGAAAGATCCGAGAGACAGAACATGCCATACCTAACTTAACCTAGCCAATTCCTCAGCCGATCTTGTTTCCTTAAATTGGAGCCTCTGAGTCCTCATTTGAATGGTTCTCAGCTGAACTGCTGATAAAAGCCTAAAAGTTTAACAAGGCTCTATTCCTGGTCCTCATGCCATATATATATAGTATCTTTCTGCTTCCTGCCATCACTTCCTGAGATTAAAGGCATGTGTCACCATGCCTGGCTGTTTCCAATGTAGCCTTGAACTCATAGAGATCCAAACAGATCTCTGCCTCCAGAATGCTAGGATTAAAGGTCTGTGCTACCACTGCTTAAACCTATGTTTAATATAGTGGCTGTTCTGTTCTCTGACCCCCAGATAAGTTTATTGGGTGCACAATATATCAACCACAGTATGGTGCCTTAAGCATCAGTGTGTCAGTCTAGTTATGGTGGACAACAAAGGCAATGGCAAGAGCTTGTGCTGTTTTGGAAACCCGGATTGTTTGGAGCCCTTTATGTTTCCCAGTGGGCAGTGGTCAACAGAGTGATGCTTAATTGACTAAAATGCTGAGATTAAGACACTGAGTACTCACCCTAAATGGAGCATCTATATGAACACACCACCAACCACAACAGGGCTCTTATAACTTTTAGAAAGAGGATGCAGAATGAATGTAAGAGCCAGAGGATAGCAAGGTGTACTGGGAACTTCTGGGAGTAAATATGTTTACTACAACTATGAATTCATGAGAGTTGTTACTTGCACAAGCTCTACATAAAAATTATTTTAAATGTACTACATCACTACTCATATTTTAAGTGACTGGTAGTCATATACAAATGAAAATTACCACATTTTAGAAGACAGATATAGAATATTTGCATCATCACAGAAATATATATTAAATACCATTGCTTCAACCCATTCTTGTGGAATTAACATAATTACATAAATATTATAATTAATGTCTCACTTCCTTCTCTTTTTTTATTTCCCAGAGAGGAAAATGGTGTAAAATTATCATTAGACTGAATGCAGACACCATAACAGAGACAGTCACCCTGATCAATAGTTCCCATTCATGAGGTGTTATCTAGGGACCTGAGAAAAGTATGATCTCATGTAGCATATGTCTCAGACCAACATAAAATTGCTGATCACTAGTCAGTTATATATGCATTATATGTAACTTATTTTAATATTTATTTTAAAGAATGTAAATGGTATTCAAAAGGTCTTAAGAATATTCCTTCCTTGTACAAGTTTCCTCCATCCCTACTTACTCACTCTTGTTCTTAGTTTGCAAATAAAATATAGCTATAGCAAGAAGATGATAAAAATGAAACCATCACGACACTGTATGTTTTCTTTATGTAGTATCTAGAAGCTAAAGGATTTTTTAGGCTAAAGTATAAATGCATATAAAACACGTATTAAAACCTATGGGCTTTATGGAGAAAACCATTGTTTAAAAATAAAAACCATATGGATCCAGGAAATAGAATAGCTGAAGAAAATATCATCTTACAAAATATCAGTTCTTCTAGAACCTAAACCCAGTAAATACAGTAAAAAGAAACAAAACAAGTTCCATTTTACTTGTAAGATGATAGACTAACACCAAAGTATCCAGACTTGTGGGGAGATGAGAACAAGAGACCTTTTCCTAGAGATTGAAAGTTAATTCAAAGGATCCAATAGAAGAAGAAAACAGAATGTGAAAGATATTCAAAATTGCAAGGGCAAAGTTTCTAGTAATCCAAATGAAGGAATCAAGTTCAAGGCCTAAGCTTGTGGGTTCTGAAAAAGAGACTGTCCTCAGTAAGCCTGAGTACCTAGACATTCCCAAGTGTCATGCCCATACCTTAGAAAGACCCAGACTTACAGAACAAACAGTGGACAGTATGTAAAAAGAGATAGAGATGAGTGAGACACTGGAACTATGGTCTAACAAGTCCTGTATGTGATGGGCTCTTGTTCCTGGCATATAATAGGAACTAGCCAAATGTTTGGTTTGTATGCAAATAAATTCTGTATGCTAAGGCTTGAGATTCATAACACAATCCATACTCACATGTTACTGGTGCACGTTTAATATTATTTATAGACCTGTCTATATATACCAGCAATATTGTAGATAGACATACAGAGTGAGGAGATAGAATGCATTTTTCAGGAGAAGGAAAAAAATAGATTATGAATAAAGAAGACCATGCCATGGGAAATAGAATGCTTGATTTGGGAATTTCATGACCTGAATCTGTTTAGCATCAAAAGAAGATGTAGAAAATGAGAGGAGGAGGGGAGCTGATAATACATAGCTGACTGGCTCTCTAGTGCTAGTTTGGGGAAACTACATTTATTCCAGAACTTCATAAAAGGACACAGTGAAGAACAGGCTATTGAAATGTCCAGTCTCCTTCCTTGTCTGTTTAATCTAACAATAATCAGAAAGCCTAGGACATGTATGTCTATATGGGTGATATATTTATTTAGGTTTCCCATTGCTGGGATCAAAGTGACAACAGTATGATATACTGAAATTCTAACTGCACTATAACCAGCCATCTCCAGGAAGATTTCATTCTGAAAATAAAATAACTCCAAACATTTAAGAAACAGTGGGATACCATGGACAATTTGATGAACACATTTTTCTAAGTTCTTTGCCACACATATGTAGCATCTGCTTTTATGCTTGAAATAAAAAGCAATAAAAATGAAGAGGCTTAGCCAAGGTTCATTAAGATCACAGCTGAGTTTGGACAGACATTAACGGAACTGTAGTTATTTTGCAGGAGTTTCCCTGCTGAGACTCTCAAGCTCCTCACTCTACTCAACTATGTAATCTGAAGAATGTCAGCTAACTAACAGACTCCTGGAAATTCCCACTGCTCAGTCTTACACACAGGACCTCCATTCTATCTCCACATGAAAACTGTTTTCAAGATTTTACCAAAAGGATTTCTTTTACTCTGCCCTACAAGTAAATTTGAACTATAAGCAGTTTTGCTTAGTCACAAAGAAACAAAGAGAAAGAATGGAATTAAGGAAGAAAAGAAAAATTGAAGGATGAAGGAAGGAAGGACAAAAAGAAGAAAGGAGGAAGAGAGATGTCAATCTTCTCCTTTTTAAGAAGTGTGAAATAGCGTCATCAGTGAAAATCTTGTGAAAGGGGGATATACAAGAAGGAAAGAGATCCAAATAAAGTTAGTAGTGTGATGATGGCGAGAAACTGGCAAGCTTAATTGTACAATACCACCACACTTAATAGACTAGAGATCTCAATTAAACAAGGATAGTTAGAACTGAACTTTCAGAGCATTAAGGGCAATTATGTGTGTGATTATATTTTAACTGAAATTCAAGTTGTCTTATGAGGAACAGAACTGTATTTTTTCCATAAAGTGTCCAGTACTAACATGCAGTAGCAACTCAAATAATGTTAAATGAAATTATGAATATAAAGATGGCTGTTAAGACATTATAAATAAGGGGAAACAGTCACAATTTGGGTGTTAAATAAGCAATAATAATAGACTATCAGTGCTGGTATTGCACTAAGTGAACAAAAGTATGTGAGGATATGATTACAGGCAAGTACTCAGGAAAACTGGGTTTCAGAATTATAAACAAGGAACAGAGTAATTACTTTAGGCCTGAAGAAAGATCATGGAAATAAAAAAGACAGCCAGCTGGAAGGTCAGAGAAACAGAGACCCAAGTACCACAAGCTAGAGTTAAAGAGAAGATCAAGCAGTGTCGATCATTGTGTGGGCAGGTGACATTGATGAGATGGACTGCTTGGGAGGACTTTATAGCGTCCCTGTCAAGGAAGTAACAATGAAGATACATAAGAAATATTTGGAAGTTATTGGCCAGTGACCTTGATTCAGAGGATTTGTTGAGCTGAAGCAAGATAGGTATAATGTTCTTTGTCTTATTAATTTGGTTCCTATGATGAGCGGAATAATAACCTTAAAAGTCTACATTATAATCCCTAGAACCTAGATATCACCTTATAAGAATAAAAATAAATATTTTGCAAATGTGATTACTTTAAGGATCTTAAGATGAAAAAATTCTCCTAATTAGGCCCAACACAATCCCACGGTCCCTATAAGAAGAAGGAAGGAAGGCATCAAATGTGACCATAGGAGGTAGAAGTGATGTGATGAAATAATGTAGGCAGCCTATAAAAACAGAAAAGAGCAAGTACACAAATTCTCCCATGAACTATGCAGAAGGAATGTATCCTTAATACATTATGTTATAAAATTATGTAGTAATTTTAGACTTCCAAATTCAAAAATTGTATAACAATCACTCTGCATATGTCACAAAAATAATTAAGGAAAAAGAGGTCACACATTTGAAAGCAAGCAGGGGCAAGGTGGGAGACAATGGAGGAGTTAAGGGGAAGAGAGGTAATAATACAAATATACTACTTGTATATGAACTTCTCAAAAGAATTTAGTATCCATATTATTGAGGTATGAAAACATATGTATAAAAATGCCATAAAGAAACCTATTTTTTATCCAAGAATTCTTTATACTTCCAGAGTTAGGAGGATTAGTCAAACTCTTCACTAATTGCTTACAGTGTGAGATAAACTACTACACCTGTTAGTTCATGTAAAGGAATAATTTTGGTACCTGAAGAAACCTGAGTTTGAACACTAGTTGCTTCAGTTATCAGTTGTAAATTAATGGACAACTTATGTAACCTCTCTAAGTCTCACATTAATGTCCTCATGTGAAAGTAGGGACAAATGCTGCTTAGAGTGATAACATGGGAATTAACTTTCATTGAATTACCTGGAGGCATTGTTAAATGTGTTTGTGCTTTATTCTTTTCCGTTTTCCCTCTGGTTTGTTTTTTTAAAAGGTGACCCTAATATTTGTGGAGTCCATGAGTTTTGATTTAATCCTTGCTAACTTAGATGCTTTGCTTTGCCACAAGTCTTGTTAAAGATAGCTACATTCTGAACACTTATCCTCAGTACCCATTCATTCCTGTGCTTTAATATGAGCAGAAAGGTGAGTGTCTGGGAATGTTTCTGGGAGTAATCTAGAGCCATTGAATTCCCCTTTCTTTTTTAAATTTTTTTTAATTAAGAAATTTTCTACTCACCCTACATACCACCCACAAATCCCACCACCTCCCTCCTCCAACTCCCCAGCCCTCCCTCCCAAGCCACCCCTGATCCTCTAATCAAGGTCTCCCATGGGGAGGCCCGGCACACCCAGCCAATGCAGGTCCTAGCCCCTCCCCGCCACACCAAGACTGCTCAAGGTGCCACACTACAGGCACCGGGCTTCCAAAAGCCTGCTCATGTACCAGGGATGGATCCCAATCCCCCTGCCCGGGTGTTCCCCAAACAGTTAGAGCTTAAACAGCTGTCTCCCATATCCAGAGGGACTACTCTAGTCCCATGGGGGCTCCACAGCCATTAGTCCACAGTTCATGGGTCTCTACCAGTGTGGCTGGTCATCTCCGCATGTCTTCCCATCATGGTCTCTACGACCTGTTATTTTTGTATGTTACCTTAGAAATTAATTAAAACAAAAATGTTTTCATTTTAACAGCAAAATAATAATACTTTGTTTTAGGTATGTTTATAATCTAATTTTTTACTGTATCCATACATAACTAGTATAGTCCTAGAACACCCTCATGAACTGTAGGAAAAAGATGTTACTCCAGGGTGACATTACAAGCTTCAGGGAACTGTTATTTTCAGTACAGGATAACATGACACTGTACTTTTTCAGTTCACGATAACATGATACTATACCTTACCAGTCACTGCCATAATCTTCTTCATCTCTAGACTTAACAAAAGACTTGCCATTTTGCTCAAAAAAAGTGAATTAAATATAATTGAATTTATATGACAAGTCAATGGAGGCTAGAGTGTGTGTAAAAGATGCACAAGAATTTTCCCACCTTCAGATGGCAGAAAGAAGTTTCAGTAAGTAAAGAATAATAAAGTCTGAGAAGAGAGAAAAACAACTAACAACCAGAGCTACAACTTAACATTGTGCAGCAGCAAGTAATCTATACTGGTGCAGACAGGTTTAGTTCTAGGGTCTGGCGTGTCTTTTATGAAATACTACAAAACCATAAAATACTTGGGGGTTGTGTGTGTGTGTGTGTGTGTGTGTGTGTGTGTGTGTGTGTGTTGCTTGAATTTTTCACAATGTAAGTCATCATTTCTGAGTTGCACAGTGACTTCAAAAATAGGTAAAAAAGATTTATCACTGGTGCATGAACTGGTTTTTTGGAGCCCATTCCCTATGGAAGGATACTTTGCTCAGCCTTATGCAGAGGGGAGGGTCTTGATCCTGCCTCAACTTGATATGCCAGACTTTGTTGACTCCCCATGGGAAGCCTTACCCTCTCTGAGGAGTGGATGGGTGGTGGTGTGGGGAGAAGGTAGAGGGTAAGTGGGAGGAGGGGAGAGAGGAGGAACTGTGGTTGGTATGCAAAAATGGAAAAAAAACTTTTAAGTAATAAAAAAAAAGTAGGTCAGGTAAAATTCTCATGCTTTTCATTAAATCTGTAACTGCTGGAATTACTTTATCAGTTTATGAGGCATAAAAATTAAACACCATTGTTTACTACTCACACCTTATTTCTGAGGGAAAAAAAAGCTAGAATGTGTGGAATGAATCACTGAACAAATGGAATGTGTCTAAGTAACTTCTTAAAGCTTCCAAAATAAATAATCCTTCATTCAAAGACAAAAATATTGCTGGGATATAAAGGTATGATCTCAAAGAGGCCATTTAGAAGAAATATCATATATTCATATGGGTACAAATTTTATTTCTGTTTTCAATATTACATTCATTCCTTAGCTCAGGGGGCCTTCAGAGGCACATTAAAAAATGTATACTACTAGTTAAAGAGCATCTGATTTGTGGTTTTTATTTTGGGGGAAGGGATGTGAGACAGGTTCTCACTCTAGCTCGGAATGGCCTGAATACAAGATGTATTCCAAGCTGGACTTGAAGCTGTAACTAACCCTTACATCTCAGCTTTCAGAGTGCTAGGATTATACCACTAAACATGGGTAAGATCTTAAAGGAAGATTTTGATAAAAACAAAAAGAAGCTTTTATTTCTTATCAGCAAAGCTGCATATAACTCACTGACAAATTTATCAATCCATTCATATAACATTTAAACATTTCTTCTGGCTTAGGCAATGGAAATTCCAGAGTAAAGAAACCAGATTCCTGACATCATTGAATTCATAGTGTAGCCTAAGAGAATGACAGTGAATGAGCAGTCTCAAATATAATGAATGTTATGTGGTGAAGCAAAGAAAGCAGTATGTGTAAAGACCCTGAAGCAAGACAGAACATGAATATTTACAGAATTTAAAGAATTTCAGTGTCATCAGAAAAGAAAAAAAAACAGGAAAAACATAGGGGAATGCTAGGAATTTGTGACTTCAAGAGTCCATGGGAATATAGACAAAGGCTTCTTTTCTTAATGTTTTATTGAAAATAGGTTCTTTAGAGCCTGTCAGCACCCTATTGGACCAAGAGGTGAGTCTTTGTCCTCATACCCGAACACCCCAGCCCCTAGGCTTTGGGCCCAGGGGCCCAATCCTGCGCCCCTACACCATGACCCATTTCAGTCCGAGTTTCAGGTCAGTTGGCAGGCAGACCCCCTGCAGACAGGTCAGACAATCACCATCCCACATCAGACCCTGTAACCCAAGCCCCACCTCCCCCAAATCCCACCTACCCTAGGAGACTGAAACTGTTCCCTGAGATAGAGCCCCCTAGCACCCGATTGGACTAAGAGTCCCAGTTTCAGGTCAGTTGGCAGGCAGAACTCCTGCAGGCAGGTCAGACTATCACCATCTACCACATGCAAAGACTGCAGCTACTCCCTGAGACAGAGCCCACTAGCATCAATTGGACTAAGAGCTGCCCCCTGACACAAAGAGTCCATCAGCATCAACTAGACCAACAGCTCCCACTGGACCAAGAGACAAGATTGGATGAAGAGATCAGACCAAGAGAGGCTCCCTCAAACACAGACACCGCTTGTACCAAGTGGAGAAAGACATGGGTAGACACCAGTGCAAAAATACGGTCAACAACATAGAAACCAATATGGCTCCATCAGAAACTACATCAGCAAGACCTGAACATCCCAACACAGAAGAAATTGACATTAAAAATGACCTTAAGAAGATGATAGAGATCTTTAAAGAGGAAATGAAAAAATCCCTTAAAGAACTCGAGGAAAAGTCAAACAAAAAATTGGAAAAAAATCAGTAAATCCCTTAAAGAAAGCCAAGAGAAAGCATTTAAACAAGTGTGGGAAACAGTCCAAGATTTGAAAACTGAAATCATGACAATAAAGAAGACACAAATTGAGGGAATGCTGGAAATGGAAAATCTGAGTAAATGAACAAGAACTACAGATGCAAGCATAACCAACAGAATGCAAGAGATGGAAGAACAGATATCTGGCACTGAAGATTCAATAAAAGAAATAGATTCATCAGTCAAAGAAAACACTAAAGCCAATAAAATCACGAGTCAAAATGTCCAGGAAATTTTGGACACCATGAAAAGACCAAATCTAAGAATAATAGAGATAGAAGAAGGAGAAGAATACCAACTCAAAGGTATAGAAAATATATTCAACAAAATCATAGAAGCAAACTTTCCCAACCTAAAGAAGAAAATGCCTATAAAAATACAAGAAAGTTACAGAACACCAAATAGACTGGATCCAAAAAAGTCCCCTTACCACATAATAAGCAAACCACTAAGCATACAGAATAAAGAAAAAATGTTAAGAGCTGCAAAGGAAAAAGGCCAAGTAACATATAAAGTCAGACCCATAAGAATAACACCTAACTTCTCAATGGAGACTCTAAAAGCCAGAATGTCCTGGACAGATATTATGCAGACACTAAGAGACCATGGATGCCAACACAGACTAATATACCCAGCAAAACTCTCAATCAACATAGACGGAGTAAACAAAATATTCCATGATAAAACCAGATGTAAACAATATCTATCCACAAATCCAGCCCTACAGAAAGCACTTGAAGGAAAAATCTAACCTAACGAAGTTAGATACACCCATGAAAACACAGGCAAAATATAGCCAATACCAACAAATACAAAAGAAGGGAAACATACAACACTACCACAAAAAATTAACAGAAATTAACAATAACTGGTGATTAATATCCATCAATATCAATGGTCTCAATTCACCTATAAAA
Organism: Peromyscus attwateri; assembly: GCA_902168425.1. Lineage (NCBI taxonomy): Eukaryota > Metazoa > Chordata > Mammalia > Rodentia > Cricetidae > Peromyscus > Peromyscus attwateri. The sequence continues at coordinate 29,333 of CABHPP010126298.1, forward strand.
AGACACAGGATAACAAAATGGACACAAAAACAAGAGCCAGCCATTTGCTGCATACAAGAAACACAACTCAAAGACAGACACCACCTCAGAATAAAAGGCTGGGAAAAGACTTTCCAGTCATATGGATTTAAGAAACAAGCTGGTGTAGCTATCCTAATATCTAATAAAGTAGACTTCAAACTAAAATCAATTGAAAGAGATTGGGAAAAACATAACGTTTTTATCACAGGGAAAACCAGACAAGATGTAGTCTCAATTCTGAATATTTATGCCCCAAATACAAGGGAACCTACTCCCATAAAAGAAACATTACTAAAGCTTAAATCATACATCAAAACCTATACACTAGTAGTGGGAGACTTCAACACCACACTCTCACTAATGGACAGGTCTGCCAGACAGAAACTTAACAGAGAAATAAGGAAACTAACAGACATTATGACTCAAATAGACTTAATAGATATCTACAGAATATTCCACCCTAACACAAAAGAATAACCTTGTCTTCAGAACCCCATGGAACCTTCTTCAAAATCGAACACATGCTTGGTCACAAAGAAAATCTCAACAAATACAAGAAGAATAGATGCCAGGAAATCATCAAAGTGAGAGCTGAAATCAATAAAATAGAAACAAAGAGAACAATACAAAAAATCAATGAAATAAAGAGTTGGTTCTTTGAGAGAATCAACAAGATAGACAAGCCCTTATCCAAACTAACCAAAAGACAGAGAGAGAGCATCCAGATTAACAAAATCAGAAACAAAAAGGGGGACATAACAACAGACATTGAGGAAATCCAGAGAATCATCAGGTCATACTTCAAAAACCTCTATTCCACAAAACTGGAAAATCTAAAAGAAATGGATAATTTTCTGGATAGGTACCACATACCTAAGTTAAATCAAGACCAGATAAACCATTTAAATAGTCCAATAACCCCTAAGGAAATAGAAACAGTCATTAAAAGTCTCCCAAGCAAAAAAAGCCCAGGGCCAGATGGTTTCAGCGCAGAATTCTACCAGATCTTCAAAGAAGAGTTAATACCAATACTCTCTAAATTGTTCCACACAGTAGAAACAGAAGGAACATTACCAAACTCCTTCTATGAGGCTACAATTACCCTGATTCCTAAACTAAACAAGGATACAACAAAGAAAGAGAACTACAGACCGATCTCCTTCATGAAAATTGATGCAAAAATACTCAATAAAATACTGGCAAACAGACTCCAAGAACACATCAAAACAATTATCCACCATGATCAAGTAGGCTTCATCCCAGGGATGCAAGGGTGGTTCAACATACGAAAATCCGTCAATGTAATACACCATATAAACAAACTGAAAGAAAAAAACCACATGATCATCTCACTAGATGCAGAAAAGGCATTTGACAAAATCCAACACCCCTTCATGATAAAGGTATTGGAGCGATCAGGAATACAGGGAACATACCTCAACATAATAAAGGCAATTTACAGCAAGCCAACAGCCAACATCAAATTAAATGGAGAGAAACATCCTGTATCTTATTGGACCACCATGGCTTAAAGTTAGATTTCAACAACAACAAAAATTACAGAAAGCCTACAATTACATGGAAACTGAATAATACCCAATTGAATCACCAATGGGTCAAGAAAGAAATAAAGAAATTGAAGATTTCCTAGAATTCAATGAAAACAAATGTACAACATACCCAAACTTATGGGACACCATGAAAGCAGTGCTAAGAGGAAAATTCATAACTCTAAATGCCCACATAAAGAAGTTGGAGAAATCTCACACGAGTGACTTAATAGCATAACTGAAAGCTCTAGAACAAGAAGAAGCATACTCACCCAGGAGAAACAGATGCCAGGAAATAAATTGAGGCCTGAAATCAATAAAATAGAAACAAAGAGAACAATACAAAAAATCAATGAAACAAAGAGTTGGTTCTTGGAGAAAATCAACAAGATAGATAAGCCCTTTTCCAAACTAACCAAAACACAGAGAGAGAGAGAGCATCCCAATTAACAAAATCAGAAATGAAAAGGGAGACATAATAACAGACAATGAGGAAATCCAGAAAATCATCAGGTCATACTTCAAAAACCTGTACCTCACAAAATTGGAAAATCTTAAAGAAATGGACTATTTTCTGGATAGATAACACATAACAAAATTAATCCAAGACCAGATAAACTATTTAAATAGACCAATAACCCCTACGGAAATAGAAATGGTCATTAAAAGTCTCCCAACCAAAAGAAGCCCAGGACCAGATTGTTTCAGAGCAGAATTCTACCAGATTTTCAAAGAAGAGCTAATACCAATACTCTTCAAATTGTTCCACACAACACAAACAGAAGGAAGATTATCAAATTCTTTATGAGAACACAGTTACCCTGATACTCAAACCACAGAAAGATGCAACAAAAAAAGAAAATTGCAGGCCAATCTCCCTCATGAATATTGATGCAAAAATACTCAATAAAATACTGGCTAACTTAATCCAGGAACACATGAAAAAAATTATCCACCATGATCAAATAGGCTTCATCCCAGGTATGCAAGGATGATTCAACATACAAAATCTGTCAATGTAATACACCATATAAACAAACTGAAAAAAAAAAACAACAACACATGATCATCTCATTGGATGATGAAAAATCCTTTGACAAAATCCAAAACCCCTTCATGATAAAGGTTCTAGAGAGATCAGGAATACAAGGAATACATAATAAAGGCAATTTACAGCAAGCTGACAGCCAACATCAAATCAAATGGAGAGAAACTCAAAGTGATTCCACTAAAATCAGGAACACGACAAGGCTGTCCACTCTCCCCTTACTTATTCAACATAGTACTTGAAGTTATAGCTAGAACAATAAGACAACAGAAGGAGATCAAGGGGATACAAATTGGAAAGAAAGAAGTCAAACTTTCACTATTTGCAAATGATATGATAGTATACATAAGTGACCCCAAAAATTCTATCATGGAGCTCTTACAGCTGATAAACTCCTTCAGTAAGGTGGCCAAATACAAGAATAACTCAAAAGCATCAGTAGCCCTCCTATATACAAATGATAAATGGGCTGAGAAAGAATTCAGAGAAACATCACCCTTTACAATAGCCACATATAATATAAAATACCTTGCAGTAACTCTAACTAAGCAAGTGAAAGACCTGTATGATAAGGACTATAAGTCTCTGAAGAAAGAAATCAAAGACAATATCAGAAAATGGAAAGATCTCCCATGCTCATGGACAGGTAGAATCAACATAGTAAAAATGGCAATCTTACCAAAAGCAATCTACAGATTCAATGCAATCCTCATCAAAATCCCAACGCAATTCTTCACAGACTTGGAAAGAACAATACTTAACTTTATATGGAAAAACAAAAAACCTAGGATAGCTAAAAGAATCCTGTATAATAAAGCAAGCTCTGGAGGCATCATGATCCCTGACCTCAAGCTCTAATATAGACCTATAGTGATTAAAAAAAAAAAAAAACAGCTTGGTACTGGCATAAAAATCAACACGTGGACCAATGGAATTGACTTGAAGACCCTGATATTAATCCACATACCTATGCACATATGATTTTTGACAAAGAATCCAAAACTGTACCATAGAAAAAAGAAAGCATCTTCAACAAATGGTGCTGGCATAACTGGATGTCAACTTGCAGAAGATTGCAAATAGATCCATATCTGTCACCATGAACAAAACTCAAGTCCAAGTGGATCAAAGACCTCAACATAAATCCAGTTACACTGAACTTGATAGAAGAGAAAGTAGGAAGTAGTCTGGAATGCATTGGCACAGGAGACCACTTCCTAAATATAACACCAGTAGCACAGACACTGAGAGTGACAATTAATAAATGGGACCTCCTGAAACTGAGAAGCTTTTGTAGAGCAAAGGACATGGTCAATAAGACAAAATGACAGCCCATAGAATAGGAAAAAGTCTTCACCAACCCCACATCTGACAGAGGGCTGATCTTCAAAATATATAAAGAACTCAAAAAGCTAAACTTCAAAATACTGAACAATCCAATTAAAAAATCAGCTACAGAGCTTAAGAGAGAATTCTCAACAGAAGAATTTCAAATGGCTGAAAGACACTTAAGCAATTGCTCAACATCCTTAGTTATCAGGGAAATGCAAATCAAAACAACTCTGAGATACTATCTTACATCTGTCAGAATGGCTATGATCAAAAACACTGAAGACAACTTATGTTGAAGAGGATGTGGAGCAAGGGGAACACTCCTCCACTGTTGGTGGGAATGAAAACTTATATAGTCACTCTGGAAATCAGTATGGCAGTTTCTCAGAAAATTGGGAATAAGTCTTCCTCAAGACCCAGCTGTACCACTCTTGGGCATATACCCAAGGAATGCTGAATCTTACCACAAGGACACATGCTCAACTATGTTCATATCAGCATTATTTGTAATAGCAAGACCCTAGAAACAACCTAAATGCTCCTCAACTGAAGAATGGATTAAGAAAATGTGGCACATTTCCACAATGGAGTACTAGTCAGCAGTAAAAAACAATGATATCATGAAATTTTCAGGCAAATGGATGGAACTAGATAATACCATCTTGAGTGAGGTATCCAGACTCAGAAGGACAAACAGTATGTACCCACTCATAAATGGATACTAGATGTGAGGGAAGAGATAGCCAGACTGCAACCCACAGCTCCAGGGAAGCTAGCTAACAGGGAAAGACCCTAGGAGGGACACATCAATTACCCGGCGAAGGAGGAGTTGATGAGATCTGCATGGGTGGACTGGGGGGGGGGGTGGCAGAGGGCAAGAGTGGGGGATGAGAACATAGGGAAATGGAGGGTCAAGCTGGAGTAGGGACAGAGTGAGTGGGCAGGGAGGGAGATACCATGATAGATGAGGACTTCATGGGAATAGGAAGAGGCAGGGTGCTAGGGAGGCTCTCAGGAATCCACAAGGTTGACCCCACCTTGGTCTGCTGCCAGTGATCCAGGGGGTGCCTGGACTAGTCTACTGTGAGAACCAGTCTAGCTAATAACCTTGCTGTCATCATAGAGCCTTTGTCCAATGACTGATGGAGGCAGATGCAGAGATCCATGGCCAGGCACCAAGCTGAGCTCTGGGAATTCAATTGATGAGAGAGAGAAGGGATTCTGCAGGAAGGGGAGGTGGAGATCTTGAATGGAAGATGTGCAGAGATGACCAGCCACACTAGTGGAAGCCCATGAACTGTGGACTGGTGGCTGTGGAGCCCCCATGGGACTGGACTAGGCCCTCTGGATATGGAAGATAGTTGTTTGGCTCAAACTGTTTGGGGGTCACCCAGGCAGAGGGATCGGGATCTGTCCCTGGTGCATAGGCAGGCTTCTTGGAATCTGTTGTCTGTGGTGTGATACCTTGTGCAGCCTTAGTGCAGTGGGAAGGGGCTTGAACATGCCTAGGCTCAGTGTTCTGGTCTCTGCTGACTCCCCATGGGAGACCTTGATTTGGGGGATGTGGGGATGTGGGGTGGCTTGGGAGAGAGGGCTGGGGCATGGGAATCTGTGAGTGGTATGTGGAGTGAGTAGAAATTTTCTTAATAAAGAAAAATGAAAAAAAATAAAATAGGTTCTTTTTTCATACAATATATCCTGACTACAGCCCCCCACTCCTCCCAGTTCCTCCCCACCTCCCCTTCCATTTTGATCCAGTTCTTTCTGTCTCTCATTAGAAAAGATCAGGCTTCTAAGAGGTAACAACAAAACATAACAAAATAAAATATAATAAGATAAAACAAACACTACCTTATTGGCAACTCAACAGAAGGAAATGGGCCCAAGAGTCACAGACCCACTTGTTCACATGCTGAGGATTCCCATAAAAACACTAAACAGAAAGCTATAATATGTACACAAAGGACCTGATACAGACACCTATAGGCCCTGTGCTTGCTGCTTCAGTCTCTGTGAGTTCATGTGAGCTTTGCTCAGTTGATTTAGAGGGACTTGTTCTTCTGGTGTCCTCTGTCCCCTCTCCTTACACTCTTCCTCCTTTTCCTCAGGGTTTGCTTAAATCTGAGGGAAGCAATTCATTTAGAGCTGTGAGTTCCCAGCTCCCAAGTGCTCTCTCTCTCTCTCTCTCTCTCTCTCTCTCTCTCTCTCTCTCTCTCTCTCTCTTTCTCCCTCTCTCTCTCTCTGTGTGTGTGTGTGTGTGTGTGTGTGTGTGTGTGTGTGTGTGTTTAATGTCTGTCTGTCGGTCTGCAATTGTTCCCATCTGCTGCAGAAAGAAGCTTTTCTGAGGATGACTGGACAAGCCACAGATCTATCAGTATAGCAGAATAACTTTAGGAGTCATTTTATCACTATTTTATCTTTTGTTTTCAGGCCAGCAGTTCTTGGTTGGACCCTAGGTCACTGGGCTATCTAGGTCTCTGGTTCTTGGTCACCCAAGTAGTACCAAGTATGGATTCCATCTCACCGAGTGGGCCTTAAGTCAAAACAAATATTGGCTGATTACTCCCACAAGTTCTGTGCCACCATTGTCCTAGCATATTTTGCATACAGGATAGCATTTTAGATAAATGGTTTTGTGTCTGAGTTGGTGTTTGCATTTCTCTTTTGGCAGCCTGCAGAGAACATTCCTATACCAAAGACACTAGAAAATAGGAGTGAATAGGTAAAGGCTTCTTAAATTTTTTTCATAAGTGAACCTTTTCACTCAAGAAATTTTAAGGGGCACAGGCATATATGAATCAAGAATATACAAGTAATAAATCATAAAGACATTTATTTGAATCCAATTCTTTGGTATTTATATAGTTTTACCATTTGTTAAAGATGAAAGAAAATTTGCCTGCTAATGAGATGGATGGTTTTATTTATTTTTACTTTAAAATTAAATATTTCTAGAACATCTGATAATGCAACACATAGAACAACTTCAATGTTTTTCAGAGTTGACCAATATTTTGTTGCTATTATTGTCATTGCTGAAAGTGCCACGTCACATAAATATGTAGCACAAAATGGCAGAATCTGTTGGAAATTCTGTGCTAAGCTCAAGCCAAAATTCTTATGAAACTCAAGTCAGGAACTCAAGTAGCAATTTTTAAAAGCAAACATTCAAACACAGTAAAATCCAAAGATACATTGATATAAGCTGAGGAATACCCATACGGAAATAGTTAATGTTTTTGTTTTCTATAAACTATTATGTTTCTATAAGAACAGAAAAACTATGTGTACAGTAAACGCTGAAATTAAAAACATACAATGTTCTCACATGGTAACTGAAGTATTTCAGGCGGTGTTTGACAGAACTGAGAGGTATGATGGCATGCACAGTACAAAGTGTGTACGTTGTATGTTCAGCACAAGGCTACATTGAATCCACACAATATAACATTGGCAAAAGTTGTTGAAAGCACCTCAGATGTGGTACCTATTTGATTTTCAGTTAATCCTGGTCATTGTGTGTTCAGAAACCTTCACTTTTACCAAATTCTTCACAAACCTCATATTCAGTTACATGACCCAAGATTAAAAAGTTGAGCTTCAGACAGTTACCTAAAACTAAATGAGAGTGGGGCCCAAGTGATGAGGGTTATTGTCTTCTCCACCTTTTCACATGGGTAGGCTATACCATAAGGAGTACCGAAACATAGACCTAAACTAATCCAACTGGAAGCACCGTATATTTGCATTAGAATGAGGAACATGGGTACCTCTGTGAGATTTAGGTTATCAGTGTGTGTGTGTGTGTGTGTGTGTGTGTGTGTGTGTGTGTGTGGCTATGGATTGCACCCAGCTACTCACTTCCTGTGTTTCCAGAAGCATAGGCATCTATGCTAGCACTGTTCACCAATGTTTCTCCTCCATCCTTAGAATGTTAGTATGTTAAGATTGAAGGAATATTAAAAATAAGCAACCTCTCCCTCAAAAATATAATTCTTTTTACCATGAACATCATAATCACTGATAAAGCTAAGTGCTATATTAACTTTATTTTGTTGTTATTTTGTAGACAAGAAGATTAAATTCAGGGCATTGGAGACACTAGTCAAACATCTCTAGTACTGAGTTATATCTCCAAGCCTGTACCCATTCTAAATATGGGCCACCTTGACATTAAAAGTTTCATGTTATTCTAAGATTAAATAGCTATAGACTGAGGAATTGTTGCTATAGTAACAGATTATCCACAGTTCTTTTAAAAATAAACTTTCATGTCAAAGCAAGAATCCATTCAAATAGTATTAATAAGCAAGCACACTGAGAAAGAGGAAGGTGGTATTTCAAAAACATTTTACATTTTCCACTTTCATTTTCCTTTGAAAAACACATAACCATACCTAAAGTAGAAATTTTGAGATGATTCAAAGAATTTCCATTTGTTCAATGTGAAGGAGGAGCTCTGCATTTGAAATTAATTTATAAATTTTATTTAAGCTTTAAAACATACAGCAATAGACATTGCTAGTACCTTTATGCTGTGGGCAATAGATATAGTTTTGTATTTGCCCTATACAAAATACTTAAGCTCTTCTGAAGTACAAAGTGTATAACACACTCTAAATATTTAATCTATGCCAATTATTATATAACAAAAATCTAGATGAAATTGTTACAACATTTAATGGTCAAGTGAGTCTAGATGTAGAGACTTAAAATAAGGTGGCATAGTCAGTTCATCTTTTTAAATAGCATGTAATAATTGTGCAAAGTAAAGTCTAAGGTTGCATCTCTGCTCTGGTATCCAGTAACTTTGTTGCCTTGATATAGGACCTTCAACTGTATAAATATCTTTAAGTTCCCCTGTCAGAAATTGCAGTCGTGAGTAGTGGCTGTGTGCCTTACTTCATTCTATATTTTTAATGGACAAATATAGAGGATGTAGAAACACCCTTAGAAACTTCAAAAATATGAGATTATAATTGCATAGGCTTCCTCCTTTCACAAAGAAAGTTGGGAGTTGATATATAATACATATGTTGTAAAATGGATAGACTGTTAGATTTCTTAGCCAAAGAAGATAAAGTTCTCATGAATCTACTTCATGTTCTAAAGTAAGGCCCCAAAGAAAGCAAAATAAAGAAAGTGAAGATCAAACAATGATTGTTTCAAGTCTAACTGTACACAATTTATATATGTGACATACTATAATAGTGTTCACTTTGAATATAAACAATCTTTGAAGCTTTGCTAATTACATTTAACTAAAAATAAAAGAACTCAGAAAAAAATTCAATGAGACTTCAGTGCTGACAGGATGAGGAAATTATCCTTCAGAATTGCTTTGTGTTATAAACTGTAAAAAAAAAAAAAAAGCAGTATGTTTCTGTCAAGCAACAATTGAATTTTTGTAGCTCACTGAGAGAAAGCAAATAAATTTAAAGCTAAATAATAAGGAAAGAGTATGCCAGAGGCCTGGGTTTTTGTTTTTGTTTTTGTTTTTTTAAAAAGGAATGTCAGTTCCTGGAAATTAAGAAGATAGATATGAGCTGAAGTAAGGAAATCATTAATTTCCTGGATTTAAAAGACATTTCATCAAGGACATGTTTACTTACATGGAAGCAAGTTGCTAACGAATATCAGAGATGGCATAAGGCAGAAGAAACTACCTTCCACTATGGATTAGGCATTAATCAACAAGCTCAAGGCAAGGGTGGAGAGCAGATAACTTGGAGTACTTCTTGATCTAAGTTGAATTACAAACTCATTTGACAATCACTACATTGGGAATAAATGATCCATGCCATGTAGAAAAGCAGTCGCAAAAAAAACTGACCATTTTACTGGAACTGACTATTGAATTTCTCTCATAGGTCTGTGCTCTAGAGGTAAGTAACTAGACTTCTATGTCAATAGTCTAGGAAGCAAGCCTGCATCAAGGAGAAATGGCTCTGGTGCCATCTAGTGTAAATGCTCTTGGAGTAGATGTTCATGAAACGATAGATATTCACAAGTGCCATCTAGTGACAACGGGGAAAAAGTGCACAAAGACCAGGAAATTCAGAAGTCCTTTGTAAACTGAAGCTTATCTGGTGATGAGAACATAGGCTTTTGATCTCCTATAGGTAGGATTTACATTACATTCTCAATTGGAATGTATTGTAATACATTCCTTCTGAGTTCAGGTGAGAAGAAACTTGCCTTTTGTGGCCTACTGGACCACTTCTGTCTCCTGAAGTATCATATTGTCTTTTGGCTTCCCTATATTCTGCCCATGCCTCCTACATTGTATTCTCAATAAAAAAAAAAAGAGCACTAAGTTTTGTGTGTGTGTGTGTGTGTGTGTGTGTGTGTGTGTGTGTGAGAGAGAGAGAGAGAGAGAGAGAGAGAGAGAGAGAGAGAGAAAGACATTATTACTCCTCTGAAAGTCACCTCACAGCTCTTCTTTTCATTCAATATACTAGTCGACATTCTTCAAAATGCCTCCATTTCCTCACTACATACTTCTTTCTTCTCTGTCCTTTTCTCACTCAATTCTAGCCACTCTTCTCACAGGGCTATATAAGAAAACATCAGAAATATTCTTGCTTTGAACTTGCTAATATTTTTCTTCTACCTGGTTGAAAGTATCTTATATGTGATGTTTATTTGGATTTCAGAAGGCTGGCTTTTCAAGAAAAGGCTATGGTATAGTATATTAGGTTATAGCCTGGACACTGGTGTGAAATGCACATTGGTTAATTCTTAGAGCCATTGTCCATCTGCTGTGTGACTTTGAACAGACATTCATTCTTTATAATCCTGTTCCTTCAACTGAAAAGTGGAGATAATAATGAAATTTGTAAGTTCTGGCTCAAAATACTCAATAAGAGGCTCATCCTTAGCAGAGACTGGATACATTGAAGCTCTATAAATATTATTTCATTGCTCATAGTAAGATGGACAAAGACAGGTTTGTGGTTGTTTGATAAAGTAGTCCTCTACCTGGAAAAAGAACTAGATAAATATTTTAGTGCTCAAAGAATATAGCCTGTGTACAATTTGCTTTATGAACTCATCAAAGGAAAATATACATGGACTGCACATCAAAGTCAGAGGTGACAGTTTAAAATTATATCAAGTGATGTATGCAAAGATCTTATCAACTGTGAATGTTGGCTCTATGTTCTCATTATCAATGATATACATATTTGAGTCTAGAATATTGAATACCTAAGGGTTAAACAGGGTGCTGTAACTTAGAAATGGCACACATAAACATGATAAGAATTTCAGACATCTGAAGTTCAGTAGGAGTGAAGAATGCTTTGTGACTGCCAGGACTAATCTGATCTTACAGTACATTAATCAAAGCACCACATTGAGAAGAGAGAACAGAGTTCCAGCCTACTCTGCATAGGTGAAACTGAGTTCTTTTTTAAGCAGCACTCTTTAAAGAGATATGTTTAATAAGCAGTCCTAGATGGTAAAGGGAGGATGGGCACATGAGTACTTTAAGGGCCTTAGAAAGTTTTAACCATGTCCCATTTAAACTTTCCCCTTGTGTGGTAAGATCTGCCTGATGGTACAGTGAGCTCCTTATTAGCAGAGATGTTCTAGGAAAGAAGGGTAAGAGGAGTATTTTGTATATTCTATCCAAGACTTCTAGAGAGATTGAGGAATGAGTGACAAAGCTTCCAATCCTGAGAGTTCATGATACAACTGATAAGGAACAAAATAATCCTGAATAAGAGATAGAAGTTAGGTAGAGCTGGGAGGTATGAAATGCAGCAAAATATGAAAAGAGGAAGGAGTACCAGTGAGGAGAAATGAGTGAAGTTTGAGATGAAAGGCATTTTTTTTTATCAAGTGAAACAAACAGTATCAACATCAACCTTGCCCAAGTGTTCAATTGGGATTCTTTTAGTAAGCAAGGTTTAGGACCCAGGAAAAATCTCCTGTCTATCTAGTGAATGACATGATGCAAAACTGTGATTATGTCTGCAAACTATCAAATTCATAAGCAGCAAAATGTGGCTTAGTTTGAAGTGTTTTGATTTCTGTTCTTCAGTTATGGTGGTTGTTCATTGACAAAGGCCTCTGGCATGTTATTTTAATCATTTCATCATTTATCCCAGCTTATACCTTGACCCTAATTTTTCACTAATGAATATAATCTCCCCACACAGAACATGAAGATAGCAAAGGAGGACACACAAACATACATTCTGATTGCTAATATATCATTAGATGCTGTTCATCTTCCAGTTCAAGAAACATTTATCTAACTACCTTATATGGTAAGATTGTGGATCTTAGCCAATAAAAACAGAATATGTCTTTTCCTGCCATGATTTAAACGTTCAGATATAAATGGGACATCAATCTCTTTTGCATTTTGATGATAACATACAAAATGCATTTATTTAAATTCTGAAACAGTAAAAAAAAAAACCTTTGTGTACATGAAGTTTCATATTGTATATACACAATCACCAATAGTAAAATATCAAAATTTCATGAATCGAGGTTGAAAAATGTACTATCTCATTTTAATGAATATCCACAATTTCTATAATAGTTTTAAATTTATATAAAAATAAACAAAAAATTTCCATGTTCTTCTTTCCCTTTCTTCCATTCACTCCATTATTAGCCAAGGAAACCCTCTAGTGGACAGTATGGTCCGGTTATATTTAGTTTTAAAATAAACTGCCAAGTTGTCTTCCAAAGGGGATATACCTTGGTGTACTCCTATCACCAATGAAATATGATTTCTATGGTTCCAAGGCCTTCTCAGCATTTTCTGTTGTTAGGGCTCTGTGTATTAGCCTTTTTCACAGTGATATGAAATTGCTCTTTTTATTTGCAATTTCCTACGGATATATGATATTGAGCATCTTTTTATATACTTGTCATCTGTATATCTTCCTTAGTGAGATTATGTTCAACTCATTCACTTTTAAGTTGGTTATTTTTCTTATCTTTGAATTTTTACAAAAAAAAATGTTTTCTTTTTTATTTTTAAGTTCCATCTATCATTTTTCTCTTCCTTTCATGGTTTTCATTCTTAGCATTATACCTATAATTCCATTGCTAAACCTAGGACCATTCAGATTCCACCTCTTCATTATGAAAACACTATGAAATAAGATACATTTAGACAAAAGCATGAAAATATTTCATAGAAGTTATTTTCTCATTAATAATTATTTTAATTTTCATTAAAATGTTTTAATTTTTTGAATTGTCTTCTGCACCTTTAAAATACAATTTGATTTTAAATAACTTCTTATTGACATCAACATATATGGCCATGACCACTTTGAATTTGTGGTTAAAGAGAGGCTCCAAATTATATATTTCCAGCTCCACAAAAGTTGGGTTTGGCCATGAGACAGCCCCAGGTCAGTTTATTTATTTATAGTTAATTTTGTTACACTGTATATATGTTTCTATTTTGTTTAAAAGATTTTTGTGTATTGATACAAATTTAATGTTTTTTTGTACAACATATTCCATATATGTTTCTACTCTTGTTTAAGGTATTGTACCTATGCAGTTCTTTTAAAAAATTAAGGTAAAATTCTAGTTTTTGAAAACTATTATTATAAACTATTTAGAATAATCAAGAAACATAGGTTAATAGTCATTTATAACATTCAAATTTGTAGATATGTTAGACATGTTTCTAGATCATACAGAGATATATTTTAGATAGATAAATTGTCTTCAAACACTCAAAGACCTATAGAATATGGTGTTTGAAATGTTTTGTTAACTTAGGGCTTTTCATGACAATGAGACACATCTGCTCCTGACAGCATCAATTTACTTCATGAAAGGATGATGGGCATTGAAAAAACTCCTTAGGAGTTTGCTTTCATTGTGGCAAGATTAGACATTTGGGCAAGAAACTGTTTTTGCTTTGAATGCTTGACTATATGGTGTATAAACTGGACATGCAGGACTCATAGGTAAATGTTTGGTGAACTTTGCCAAAACAAGGTGGGATGGTCCTTCAGGGTTTCTGCTTCACAGAAGAAACTGCCAGACATTATGTAGGACACAGAGGAAAGTGAGTGATGAACTTTGCCAAAATTAGTGGGACAGTCCTTCAAATTTCCTGCTTCAGTAAAAAGTTTAACTGATACTCTAGGCCTATAAGCTGAAGATTGATGCCCCAATGTTACAGAGTATCTTTGGGTGACTGTCCAGGCAGACAGATATCTCTGTCATTTCTAAAATTTTGGAAGTTGCTTGCAATGTACTTCCTGTTTATTCAGACAATAGTATATCCTTCTGGGGTCTTTGATGGAGTTGAAGACTAGACAGTTATAATTATAGTTTCCCTTAGTTATAATAAAAGATAAATTACATATGAAACTTTAGACTCACAAAGATAGGATAGATGATAGAGTATTTTCTTTAATTTTGCCAAATACAAATAGACAAACTATTATAACTATAATTCTTGCTTGATAACTGTTTTGTTATATGTTAAAGTTAAAATCTTCTGTAGCTGAAGTTTTCCTGTGTCCCTGCCAGTCTACAACCTCTCAGACCCAAGTAAACACACAGAGGCTTATATTAATTAAAACTGCTTGGTCATTAGCTCAGGTCTACCACTTACTAGCTCTTACACTTAAACTCAGCCCATTTCTGTTAATCTATATATTGCCATGTATTCCGTGTCTTTACCTGTGTGCCATTACATGCTGCTCCTTGGATGGCGGGTTGTCATCTGCCATCTCAGCCTTCCTTTTCCCAGCATTCTCCTTCTCTGCTTATCCCTCCTATACTTCCTGCCTGGCTACTGGCCAATCAACATTTTATTAAACCAGTGTACAAAAGCATTATTCCACAGTATTTCCCCTTTTCTGTTTAATTAAAAAGGAAACTTTTAACTTTAACATAATATAATTATATATAACTGTGGTGGTATTGTATTGCCCAAAATATTGTGTACGCTAATAAACTTATCTGGGGTCAGAGAACAGGACAGCCACAATATTAAAGGTTAGGCAGTGGTAGCACATGCCTTTAATCCTAGCATTCCAGAGACAGAAATCCATGTGTTCAAGGATACACCCAAGCATGGTGACCCACGCCTTTAATTCCAGAAAGCACGCCTTTAATCCCAGGGAGTGGTGGTAGAAAGCAGAAAGGTATATAAGGCATGAGGACCAGAAACTAGAGGCATTTGCCCTGGAGAGGCATTTGCCTTGGAGAGGCATTTGCCCTGGAGAGGCATTTGCCCTGGAGAGGCATTTGGCCTGGAGAAGCATTTGGCGTGGTTAAGCATTTGGCCTGGTTAAGCATTCAGGCTTCTAGCAGCAGTTCAGCTGAGAGTCATTCGGATATGAGGACATAGAGGCTTCCAGTCTGAGGAAACAAGACCAGCTGAGGATCCGGCGAGGTGAGATAGCTGTGGCTTGTTCTGGCTCTCTGATCTTCCAGTGTTCACCCCAATATCTGGCTCGTTTGTTTTTATTAATAAGAACTTTTAAGATTCATGCTACATATACATGTCCAAACATGGAAGAGAAATAGAAGTTGGAGAAAGCATTATCAAAATTTTAATATATGAAAGAAGCCAATTAGCAAAGGAAGACTTCAATTCCCTATCACATCCATTATCTACCACTGCTGGTTATATGTAACTAAACCAAGCATGCAGGATTTACAAGTGACAAAGAAGGGTTACTGATATCTAAAAGTACTCATAGAGGTTCTCTAACATGATTGGAGACCATAGCACATCTAACCTTCCTGTGGTCTTTTGACACTCCCATTATTTGGAGTGCATTGCTCTTTCTTTCTTTCATTTTTTAAAGCATGATATTGGGTGTCTCGTTTTTTTATTATTAAGAGATTTATTATTAATTTTACATGCCAACCACAGATTCCCCTCTCCTCCCTCCTCCTGGCTCCCAGCCTTCCCCCCAACCCACCCCCCATTCCCACCTCCTCCAAGGCAAGGTCTCCCGGAAGAGTAAGCAGAGCCTGGTGCATTCAGTTGAGGCAGGTCCAGGTCTCTCCTCCCTGCACCAAGGCTACACAAGGTGTCACACCCTAGGCACTGGGCTACAAAAAGCTTGCCCATGCACCAGGGATGGATCCCAATCCCAGTGCCTGCCTGGGGGCCCCCTAAACAGCTCAAGCTAAACAACTGTCTCACCTATCCAGAGGGCCTAGTCCAGTACCATGGGGGCTCCTCAGCTATTGGTCCATAGTTCATGTGTTTCCACTAGTTTGGCTGGTTGTCTCTGTACATTTTCCCATCATGATCTTGATGTTCCTTGCTCATAGAATCCCTCCTCTCTCTCATTGATTGGACTCCTGGAGCTCGGCCTGGCACCTGGCTGTGGATCTCTGCATCTGCTTCCATCAGTCACTGGATGAGGGCTCTATGATGGCAATTAGGGTATTTAGCCATCTGATCACCAGAGTAGGCCATTTCAGGCAACATCTTGACTATTGCCAGTAGTCTAAGGTAGGATTATCCTTGTGTATTCTGGGGAACTTCCCCAGCATTTTGTTTCTCCCTATTCCCATGATATCTTCACCCCTAATCCCTTGCCCTCCATTACCCCCCCTCACACCCAGTTTGCTCATGGACATCTTATCTATTTCTCCTTTGCTGGGTGATCCATGCATCCTTCTTAGGGTCTTCCCTACTAGCCAGCCTCCCTGGAGCTGTGGGTTGCAGTCTGGTTATCCTTTGCTTTACATCTAGTGTCTACTTATGAGTGAGTACATACCATGTTTGTCCTTCTGAGTCTGGGTTACCTCATTGTAGTTGGAATTTTCTCCAGTCCTGCCCAGCCCCATGGACCCTACAACCACTTATAAAATAATCACTCAGAAGCTCATATTAATTAAACTGCTCAGGCCTACCACTGTCTAGCTCTTACACTTAAACCCAGCCCATTTCTGTTAATCTATATGTCGCCACATGTTCTGTGGCTTTATCTGCTGCCTTTACATGATGCTCCCTGGATGGCAGGCTGGCATCTCCTCCCTGCCTTCCACTTCCCAGACTTCTCTTCTCTCTTTGTCCCACCTATACTTCCTGCCTGGCTACTGGCCAGTCAGCATTTTATTTATCAATCAATCATCCACAGCACCTCACTCAGGATGATATTTTCTAGTTTCATCCATTTGCCTGAAAATTTCATGATATCATTGTTTTTTACTGCTGAGTAGTACACCATTGTGGATATGTATCACATTTTCTTAATCCATTTTTCAGTTGAGGGGCATCTAGGTCGTTTCCAGGCTCTGGCTATTACAAATAATGCTGATATGAACATAGTTGAGCATGTGTCCTTGTGGTATGATAGAGCATTCTTTGGGTATATGCTCAAGAACGGTATAGCTGGGTCTTGTGGGAGAATGATTTCCAATTTTCTAAGAAACTGCCATACTGATTTCCAAAGTGGCTGTACAAGTTTGCACTCCCACCAACAGTGGAGGAGTATTCCCCTTGCTCCACATCCTCTCCAACATAAGCTGTGTTCAGTGTTATTGATCTTAGCCATTCTGATGGGTGTAAGATTGTATCTCAGAGTCATTTTGATTTGCATTTCCCTGATTGTAGATGTAACCAACCGCCTTATTAAATAAGAAACACAGAGCCAATGTAAAGGTGAAAACCCAAGACGTCAGAGCTAGGAGCTTTACCCGCTTCCGCCAGCTAGCTTCTCCCGCCAAGAGAGCTCTCTGAAAAGGGAGTTTCTTCCTGTGGGGTTGATTTATAAAGAGTTCTGGTTCTTCCTTCTCATTGGTTGTGAACCCAACTACGTGGCTGTCTCCTCACGGTCTCTCTGTACAGACCTCCCAAGTTCTCTATGGTTGGTATTGAGATTAAGGGCGTGTGTCTCCAATGCTGGCTGTATCCTTGAACACACAGAGATCTACCTAGCTCTGCTTACCAAGTGCTGGGATTAAAGGCGTGCACCACCACCGCCCTGGCTTTCGCTATGGCTTCCTAATAGCTCTGACCCCTAAGCAACTTTATTTATTAACATACAAATAAAATCACATTTCAGTACAAATAGAATACCACTATATCTCCCCTCTTCTAATTTAATAAAAAGAGAAAAAAAAGGAAAGTTGTAACTAATATAAGAAAAACTATATACAAAAGTACAATAACTATATACAATATATACAAGTGATGAAAACCTAAACAATGTCTAGTCCATTTGTATTTGACAAATTCAGAGAAAATAATTCCATTACTTATCCTATTTTGGTAAGTCCAAAATGTACCTAATTCCTTTCTATCCTAACTAATCTTCAACTATAATTAATTAATCTTCAGCTATGACTAATTAAACTTCGACTATAACTAATCTTCAACTCCCTCAGAGACCCAAGAAGGAAATAATGTTACCTAACAAAAATAAAAACAGGAAGTGTGTGCAAGCAGCTTCCAAAAAATTGTGAGTTGACAGAAACAGCCAGCCGCCTGGACAGTCACCTGAGGTTTCTCCGCAGTGTTGGGGCATCATCTTCAGCCTATAGGCTTAGCGTATCTGACAGACTCATTTGTGAAGTAGGATGTACACAAGTTCAACAGTTCAACCTCACCTTAGGTGAGAGCAGTCCATGTACCAGAAATACCTGAATTCCACTAGTGTCATGTCCTGATTCAGGATTTTAAATTCTGGAAATTGTTGGTTTTTTAATTCAGCTGTCCATTCTTCTTGACCGTGTATGTGTGGCTTCATCTCAGCATCCCGTTCTTCTCCACCTCCCTCTATTAAATGACAGTCTGCTATTGAGAGGCGTGAGCTTAGTTACTCTTCAAGAATAACTGTTTCAGCTGCTGTTCCATTGCACATCAGAAGTCATTGGCCCACTGCCTGTTCAGCTGCCTTCGAAGGAAAGGGCACTGTACCTTTTCCGGATTGCAAAGGCCACTTCAGGGATGGTGCCATATTGTCCTGGCCTCAGGAGATGCCTTTTGATAAAGCCATAACCACACTTACTTTGGCAAGAATCAGTAGTCCTTTGTGTCACATCTGTCCATTTTGTCCTGTTGTCAGCAGTAGATTCGAGGATACTTTGTTGTCCAGTGGCTAACATTTGCCACAATGAAAGTTAACTCCATATGCAGTTTCTTCAATGCCCATATTCTCTCTGAAGTAGTTTTGGTACTGCCAGGAGCTGACATGTCTCATAGTCATAACAAAAAAGAAAAATTTTCTAAGTTATTAAAACATTTTAAATGCCATATTCTGTAGATCTCTGAAGGGTTTGAAGATGACCTGTCTATCTAAAATATATCTGCTCAATTTTGAAAACATACCTAATATGACTACAAGTTCTATTGTAACCTCTAACTACTAACTTTCATTTCTTTATATTCTAATAGTTGGTAATAACATTCAAGAATCAACAATTTGCATTATTTTGTTAAATGAATGGTATAAGTACAATTAGAAATAAACATATAGCATTTCCTAACAATATCAATTTCAATATATATAATTTGTATATAATATGAAACAATCCAATCCAATGTAAAGTATTTAAAACTAGTAATTGTCTTTTTCTTTTTCTTTTCTTTTCTTTCTTTTTTTTTTTTTAAACAAGAACCGCAAATCTAACCTCCTTTGCTTAGCCCTTTTCCTAACCCTTGATAACCAGTTGTAACTAACCTCTCTAAACAATGAAAATTATCCCAGACCCAAAACCCATTAAAAGACCAAAAAACCACCCGTCCCACACCACCTCTTTGGGAACATGGGCGTCGTATTCTTAAAATTGCTTCCTGCTGGGTATGGGTGAAGGTATCTTTATTCTGAAAAGAAAAATTTTAGGTTAATTGTCAAATTCTAGGAAAGGTAACTATATCCTTCATTATCCAGTCTGTGTATAATGCCAAAGTTCAGGATTTATCTCAAGTCCTTATTCAAGTAGTCTTTGAGACTGGATCATCTCAGTCAGCCCTCTCAAAATTGTTCTAAGCACTTTGTAGTTCAAAGCTGATCTGTAGATGATGTTTGTCAGCTTAGTGATGTTATTATTGTCCATGTGGAATTGTTGTTGTTGTGGGGCCCCATCTTCTTCCTGGAGACTTCAGTTGATGTTAGGCCTGGCCGTGATTTTCCTGCAGAAAACTAATAAGAGACTCGAACACAAAGACATATATGCAGCTAATTGAAGCCTTTTTTCTTTCTAGAATTAGTTAGTACTCTATATGACCATTCATATCTTAACAATTTAAAATGTATATCTATCTATCTATCTATCTATCTATCTATCTATCTATCTATCTATAAATCTTATAAATTTTGAGATAAAATTCATACTTTAAGAACAGTTTAAAGAATCAGAATAGAATCAAAGAGTTGAGATTAGTAATAGAATAGTCCCTTAATTAATTTGGTTTTTTTATTTTTTTCTGTCCCATAGCAGAAGATGGCTCTTCTTCTGGCATGATACAGGGAGTTTGCATTTTCCTTTTAACAACATGCTTGA
>CABHPP010126300.1:0-11852 GCA_902168425.1 Peromyscus attwateri
TTTTCCTGTGTCTCTTCATCGACAGAACACTTGCAAATCTTGACCTCAGAAGAGCAAGCTCTCTTGCCCGCTGACTCAATCTCTCTAGCCCCTCCACCTTATTATTTGAGATAAGGTGTGTCACTGAACCCGACTGGCTAGACTACCACATCTGCTTGTCTCCACGATGCAGTTCTGGGATTATAGGCGTCTGCCACCGTATGGGCCCAGCTTTTTATGTGGGTGCTGAACTGGAGACCTCATACACAGCAAGCAATTGATTCACTTAGCTATTTCTCCAGCCCCTCTAACATTTATGTACTGTTTAGTACCAGTACTGAAAGGGTCTCATTTTAAGGCATCTGATTCATAGTTCTCATCCACAGGAAGGCTTATATAAACATTAATGATGTGTTCTAAAAGTCCCAGACTCTGGGGGCTGGAAAGACAGATGGCTCAGTGGTTAAGAGCACTTGTTGCTCCTACAGAGGACCGGGGTTTGGTTCCTAGCACCCATATGTTGGTGCATAATCACATAAAACTCCAGTTCCATGGGATCTGGTCCCTCTTCTGACTTCCATGGTTCCAGGTCTGCATGTGGTGCCCATTTGTACATGCAAGCAAACACTTATACACATAAAATTTAAAAACTGAGACTCAGAGTACCCAATTATTTAATAATCTTTACATTCGTTTTTCTTTATCAAGGTTATTAAAAAGAAATTAAATATTTTTAAGAGCTTCTTTCAGAAGAATAGTTGTCTTGTGCTTTGTGGGACAATTTCCCAGATACTCATATTGGTTTGTGTCACAGGAAGGAAAATCCCCACGGCAGTGTTTGAAGGAAGGATACTGCAGAGCTTTGCAGTATTCGTTTTTTGAGTGTAAAAGATCAATGGTAAGTGATTAACAATTTTGGAAAGCTTTTTGTTAACTATATATAGAACTTGTGTAAATGTTAACTCTATATAGAACTTGTGTAACTATATATAGAACTTGTGTTATCCATTCTTCTCTTATCTAGGTTTGGACATTCTTCTGTTACCTTCTGTTTAGACATCTTTCTTTGGACATGGTTGTTTCCAGTTTCTGGCTATTAGGAATAGAGCCACAATGAACATTGTTGAGCAAGTGTCCTTGTGGTAGGATGGAGCATCCTTTTGGTATATGCCCAAGAGTAGTATAGCTGGGTCTTGAGGCAGATTGATTCTCAATTTTCTGAGAAATCGCCATATTGATTTTCATACAAGTTTGTACTCCCACCAACAATGGAAGAGTGTACCCTTTGCTCTACATCCTCTTCAACATAAGCTGTTATTTGTGTTATTTTTTTCTTTTTTTTTTTTTTTTTTTTGGTTTTTCGGGACAGGGTTTCTCTGTGTAGCTTTGTGCCATTCCTGGATCTCGCTTTGTAGACCAGGCTGACCTCGAACTCACAAAGATCCGCCTGCCTCTGCCTCCCGAGTGCTGGGATTAAAGGCATGCGCCACCACCGCCCGGCTATTTGTGTTATTAATTTTAGCTATTCTGACAGATGTAAGCTGGAACCTCAGAGTGGTTTTGATTTGCATTTCCCTAATGGCTAAGATGTTGAACATTTCTTTAAATGTTTATCAGCCATTTGAGATTCCTCTACTGAGAATTCTGTTTAGATCTGTACCATTTTTTAATAGGATTATTTGTTTTTTTTTTTAAATATCTAGTTTCTTGAGTTCTCTATATATTTTGGATATTAGTTCTCTATTGGATGTGGAGTTGGTGAAAATCTTTGCCCATTCTGTGGGCTGCTGTTTTGTCCTACTGACGGTGTCCTTTGCCTTACAGAAACTTTTCAGTTTCATGAGGTCACAATTATTAATTGTTGATCTCAGTGCCTGCACTATTGGTGTTTTATTTGGGAAGTTGTTTCTTTGGGAAGAACAACTCTTCTATCAGGTTCAGTGTATCTGGTTTTATGTTGAGGTCTTTGATCCACTTGGACTCGAGTTTTGTGCATGGTGATAAATAATGGCTCTATCTGCATTCTTCTACATGCAGCCATCTGGTTTGACCAGCATCATTTGTTGAAGATGGCTGTCTTTTTTCTGGCTTCTTTATAAAGAAATCAGGTGTCCATAGGTATTTGGATTTATGTCTGGGTCTTCAGTTCGATTCTATTGATCAACATGTCTGTTTTTATGCCAATACCATGCCGTTTTTATTACTGTTATTTTATTGTTGGTGGTGGTGGTGATGGTGGTAGTGTGTGTTTCCTATCTTTTTGTTTTACTGGTGTAAGATTATTTCTTGTGTTTTCATGGATGTAGTTAACCTTCTTAGGTTGGAGTTTTCTTTCTAGCATTTCCTGTTGGGCTGGATTTGTAGATAGGTATTATTTAAATATGACTTTATCATAGAATATCTTATTTTCTCCATCTATGTTGATTGAAAGTTTTGCTAAGTATAGTAGTCTGGGCTGGTATCTGTGGTCTCTTAGAGTCTGCAAGACATCTGTCCAACCCTTCTGGCTTTCAACCCTTCTAGCTTTTTAGAGTTTTCATTTTGAGAAGTCGGGTGTAATTCTAATATGTGTGCCTTTATATGTTTGTTGGTCTTTTTCCCTTGTAGCTTTTAATATTCTTTCTTTGTTCTGTATGTGTTTTGATTATTATGTTGTGAGAAAACTTTCTTTTCTGGTCCAATCTATTTGGTGTTATGTATACTTCTTGTACCTTTATAGACATTTCTTTTAGGTTAGGAAAATTTTCTTCTATGTTTTTGTTGACTATATTTTCTTGGCCTTTGAGCTGGGTTTCTTCTCTTTCCTCTATTCCTATTATTCCTAGGTTTGGTCTTTTCACAGTGTCCAGATTTCCTGGATGTTTTATGTCAGGAATTTTTTAGATTTAACATTTTCTTTGACCGATGTATCCATTTCTTTTTTTGTAGCTTCAGTGCCGGAGATTCTCTCTTCCATCTCTGGTATTCTGTTGGTGAAGCTTGCTTCTGTAGTTCTATTCAAATTCCTAAATTTTTCATTTCCAGAATTGCCTCAGTTTGTGTTTTCTTTATTGTTTCTATTTGCATTTTCAGGCCTTGAACAGTTTTATTCATTTCCTTCAACTGTTTGTATTTTCTTTAAAGAATGTATTCATTTCCTCCAGTTATTTGTTTGTGTTTTCCTGGATTTCTTTTTTTTTTTTTTCCAGAGCTGAGGACTGAACCCAGGGCCTTGCGCTTGCTAGGCAAGCGCTCTACCACTGAGCTAAATCCCCAACCCCCCTGGATTTCTTTAAGGGATTTATTCATTACCTCTGTCATCTTCCTTTTTTTTTTTTTTTTTTTTTTTGGTATTAGTGCTCTGTCTGCATGTGTGCCTGTATGACAGAAGAGGGCATCAGAAGATCCCATTACAGATGGTTGAGTTGCTGGGAATTGAACTCAGGACCTCTGGAAGAGCAGCCAGTGCTCTTAACTGCTGAGCCATCTCTCCAGACTCTGTCGTCTTCATAGAGTTGGTTTTAAGGTCTTTTCCCTGTGCTTCAGCTACGTTAGAATATCCAGGGCCTGCTGTGCTAGGATAGCTGGGCTCTAGTGGAGACATATTGCCCTGACTGTTTTGTGTTCTTACGCTGGTGTCTAGCCATCTGGGTTTGGGATGATTATAGGTCTAGGTGCTGAGTTCTGGGTTTGCCTTTGTCAGGTGGGTGTTTTGTTCCTTGGATTCTCTGGCTTTCCTCTCTGGATTTTCGGAGAGTGTGATGGCTGTATGTTGCCTGTTTTACTGCTCTGCTCAGCTGGTGTGTTCACAGGGAAGGCCTGCTGGTGTTGGAGGCTGGGATGCAGCAACATGTGAGGAGTGGGAGGTTAGGAGGGCATGGTCTGTGGGATCCACAGATGTGGGGGCAGGTGCAGCACTAGGGGTGAGGTTGAGGAGTTATGTCTGGGGGAACAGAAAGAGCTGAGAAGGTCTGTGGGCAGCCTACTGGATTTCTGACAGGCATAGCCTCTTCTTAGTAATTTTAATAGTTTTGAATTTTTTTGTTCGTTGTTTTGTTTTGCGAGACAAGGTTTCTCTGTGTCATAGCCCTGGTTGTCCTGGAACTCACTTTGTAGACCAGACTGGCCTCACAGAGATCTGCCCGCCTTCTGCCTCCAAGGGCTGGGATTAAAAGTGTGCACCACCACACCTAGCTATAATTTTGAATTTAAAATGTCAGTGACTTGATGGATAACAGTAAAAGGCAGACCTTCCCTCATATTTGTACCTGGAGCAGACAGTGATTCTCATATTGTTCCTCCAAGACTATGACTGAGTCTTCCAAAGTGCATCATGTCACACTTAGCTGATGGAGTGTCTCTATCTGGGCATGAGAGAAGCTGGGAACATGCATTTAAGTCATGTGGTTAATTCTTACTGTTTCAGAGCATGAGTCTCAGGGTCAGTAAGATGGGTTGGTTGAACCATTCCAGTGTTATTCCCATGTTTGATTTGTTTTTGGAAAATAGAGCTGTCAATCAGGCTGAGTGGTGCAGGACTGTGATACCAGCTATTGGAAGAGACCGAGGCAGGAGGACAGTAAGTTTAAGTTGGGCTATAGAGTGAATTCAGGGCCAGCCTGGAGAGCTTAGTGAGACCCTGTCTGAAAAAGTGTATAAAAGAGGGCTGGAGATGTAGCTCAGTAGTAGAGTGCTGACCTGGCATATGTGAGGCCTTGACTTCAATGCACAGTACAGAAAAATATATAATTTATATATTTAAAAAAGGCTCTCAGCTGCTTCATGCTGTGCTCAAATAAACGGCTGTCTGTTCTACTGTTGGACTCACTGATAGGGCCTATCTCCAAATTAATTCCTTCCTGTGGAATTTTGAACAGCTATATTGACTTTGAAATTCTGCCTTACGCTGACTTCAGAACCTTTTCTCCACCTGTGACCTTAGGAAGTGGCTCCTTTGATAGGCTTAAGTCAAAGAACTTGGGGTCAGTCTAGGAGGAAGGAACTCAAGGATTTTTAATACCATAATCCTGTGTCATTAATGTTTCCAGTTGCTATTTAAAAATTTCAAGTACATTTGAATTTACAAAGGTAAGCTTGGTAGAACATTCATTGAGTATAGTTAAAACAAAAAGGTAAATGAAATTTCAATTTTACAGGAGTAAGTCTTTGTTGGCCCATAGGAAGAACTATGGTTTCTTTTGTTTGTAATGCCCCTTTCATTAATTTTCTTCCTGGCTTTGCACTTTTTCTTTTGCTAGTAAGACTAGGTAGCCCCAGCTAGCCTTGACCTCTTAAGTTTTCTGCCTTGGCCACCCGAATGCTGGCTATAGGCATCAACCACATGCTCAGTCAATTTTTTTATTTTTCTGCAAGCTAGTTCGCTTCTTTTATAAAGTTACTGACATCTCTTACCAGAATTGTGTTTGATTAAATTATTATTCCAGATGTGATTGAACGTATGTATGCTTGTTTTCAGTTGGATACCAGATCAAGATTCAGAGGAAGAAAAGGATATTGATAACATGTTAAAAGCAAGATGAAAATCACCCTGGATTTTCTCTGGTCCTTGATGGAAAAGAGCCAAAAGGAAGCAGAGTAGCTGCTGCATCTGCTTGACATCTGGACCAGGTTTTCCCTCCAGAGAACACTAGAGAAAATGGATAAATGCTGTTTCTGAATGATTCTGTCATGTGAAGTCATTTATAGAAGATACATTTGATTGAACAAGTATGGGCTAAGAATTTAATGTTACGGGAATTGCCTAATGGAAAGATTATGTTCAAGGATGACTCTTCAATCAGATTACACAGTGTGTGCATCCAGGAGACCATAATGTGACTAACACAATTAGTAACACAGAACCTGTTGTTTGTTTCTTGGTTTCAATTTAATCCAGCCCTCTCCTCATAATGGGATAATTAATGTCAGCCAAAGTCCACATCCTCAAGATCTGTGTGACCCAAAACAGAGAGTGTGGGCCCACAGATCACATCCTACTAAAGCACTATGTTTTTTTTCTGGGTCATGCTCCTGCTCCAATCTTTGTGATACTGGTCTCATGTACTGTACCTACTCCATTCACAGTCTCATTGGATGAGTTATGGGCCTCATTCCTAAACACTGGGTTTGTAGCAAATGGAAAGAGGAAACAACAGCTGTTCACGCCAGATAGCAAGTGTCAAAGACAGGAAGTGGCTGGACCGTCTAGAGTTATGATAATTTATTGTGATCAGTTAACACAGTAGAAAGCCATTAGGAAACGACATTTCCAGTTTGAGTCTTGGCATTAAACAGTTGTAGTTTCTCTAGTGTCTTGTAGTTCACTGGGGCTAAAGCAGTCAGGGATTGTGTAGTTCACTTGCTGTTTTAAAAGTTCTGAAGCTGTGAGGATGCCCCAGGATATCCCTGAGATCTGCCCCATGTACTGCCCTCTATAGGAGTGGGAAATGATGCTCCCTTTGGTCCTGCTATCTATGTACCAAACTTGGTGTGTGTCTGCAGTGTGGAGATCATGCCTCCTACATGCTAGGCAAGTGCTCTACAACTGAGCTACACTTCCCACAAGTGCTTCAATTTTAATTGAAAGTAATTCTGATTAGAAACTGTGAAATATGTTTGTATAAAAGCCTTTTTGTTTAGAGATAGCTTTATTTGGAGAAATTCACATGATACAAAATTGAACCTTCAATTATTAATGTATTCATAGAGAATGCAGTCACCACTATAATTCCAGAATTTCCATCACTTGTAAAAACTCACACTCTTTCACTGTCTGTCCTCATTCCCTCTTTTCTTTCTGCCCTCAACCGCCAGTAGTGTGTGTGTTTCTATGGGACTGTCTATTTCATGTTAGATGAGTGGAGTTGTTTGGTGTGGTCCTTTCTGACTTCTGTTACCAAGTTTAGCAGGTTTGTTCATGTAGCGTCAATCTGTAATTCAACACTGCTAAAATAGTATTCCATAGTAGACATAGGCCATACTTCTTTATCCATGCATCAGCTAATGAGCTCTGAGCTGTTTCTGCTTTAGGGCTTTGGACTAATGCTATGAACATCCGTGAAAAAGTTCAACACATTTCAGTTAATACTTGCCTTAGAGTGGAATTGCAGGTTGTATGACAGCCTCAATTTATCATTTTCTACAGTGGTTTTACCACCATTTCATACTCTCAAAGTAAGTGGGTTCCAGTATCCACACCATCAACTGTTCGCACTGCTGACAGCCTGTTATGAGAAGGCATTCATTGGGATCTTGGTTTGCATTTCTCTAATGTCTAATCTGAGCATGTTTCATGTGTTCATTGGCCATCTGTATGTTGCCTTTGCAGAAATGTTTATTTCAGTCTCCAGTTTGGTTTTCAATTGGGTTATCTTTTCATTTCCCTGTAAGATTTTTGTTTTTTTATTGTAGATACAAGTCCTTTAAAGATAATTGGCATTATTTTTTTTCTCAACTTGTGGTTTCTCTTTTTCAATCTCTTGATACTCTTTGAAGCACACTTTTTATTTTTATGTGTTGCCTTTATGTGTTTTTGAGACTGGGTCTTAGCCCAGGCTGGCCTGGAACTTATGAAGTTGAATGAAACCTTGAACTTGGAGCAAGCAGTTTGACTGCTTCACTTCCCAAAATGCTGAGTTGACAGGCACAAGCCACCATGCTTGGTTTGAAGAATAGTTTTAATTGGGGTAAATTACATTTTTTTTCTTTCAGTGTGCTCTAAGAAACCATTCCTAACCCAAACCTATAGAAACTTAGTCCTTTATCTTCACTGAAGAGTTTTATAA
Organism: Peromyscus attwateri; assembly: GCA_902168425.1. Lineage (NCBI taxonomy): Eukaryota > Metazoa > Chordata > Mammalia > Rodentia > Cricetidae > Peromyscus > Peromyscus attwateri. The sequence continues at coordinate 7,743 of CABHPP010126300.1, forward strand.
TTTTACCTCTTACCTGTAGGCCTGTGCTTGCTTTCAAAATAATTTTATACACTTTTATTTGAGCCATATTTCAAATTATTATAAATAACAAAACTTAGCATCTTAAAGTGTATATATAGGTCAGTAGTGTTGAGTGCATTCACACTGCAGTGCCGTTAGTCTGCAGCAGAATTCACCTTCATTCACCTCACAAGATGTAAAGTGTACATCAAGTAACTCCCAGCCACTGTCAGGTCATCCCTCCCTACCCTACCCTTGGCATGCTCGCTCTATAGTAATCACCATTGTTTCCTGTTTCTGAATGTGAGTACCCTAAGTGCCTGGTATGGATGCAATCTTAACATGTGGTTTTTTTTTTTTTTTTTTTCAGGGATGGGATGGGGACTGACTTATTTTATATAGCAAAATACCATCAAGGTTCAGCTATTATGTATCATGTATTTCTTTTGTAAAGCCAAATAGTATTCTAGTGCTTGTGTGTCCTTTACCTTGTTTTCTATTTACTCAGCCGTGGATACCTCGGTGGTTTCCACCTTTGAGCTCCTGACTATTGCTGTGAACATGTATATAGATATCCCTGGGACCCCGCTTTCAGTTTTAGTGTATACCCAGCAGTCTGTGTGGTACAGTAATTCTATTTTGATTTTGAGGCACTGCTATACTTTCTGTAGCAGCCACACTATTTTATATTTCTCTCAGTAGCACATGAGGATTATTATAACTGTCCCATGGCCTTGTCAGTTTAGTTCCTATTCTTTTTTAGTGGCCATTCTAATGTGTATGAAGTCTATCAGTGGCTCTGTTTGGCATTTCCCTGATTAGTGAAGTTACCTGTTTTATATGCTTCTCGGCCTTTATATATTGCTTGAAGAAATCTTTTTAGATCCTTTGCCTATTAATAGTGGGTTGTTGACCCTGGTTGAGTTTTTGGTAGTCATATCCACAAAAGTACTGCCCGACCCAGTGGAGCTAATTATATAGAGCTTGCTTTGGGGGTTTTAATTGTAGCTTTTAGCTTTGCCTTTTGATTGACTTTGAGTTCATCTTGGTGTGTGATGTAAATTAAGGGTTTTGACTTTCATTTTTTGAATGTAGATAATGTAGCTTTCCACATTGCCCTTGGTGGGAAAACACCCTGCCATTTAGGGGGAGCTGTTCCAAGCCCCAGTCTCTCTTGGCTTCTGTCTGTCTGCACGCCACTGCCACTCTTGACTACTGGAATAGAATAATAAAATTTGAAATCAGAAGATGAGTCCATCTTGTTCTTTTTCAAGATTATTATTTTGGGAATATGGAATATTTGAGAGTCTATATTTCAGGATGGATTTTCCCATCTCTTAAAAAAAAATGTGCTATTGGCATTTGAATTCGAAATGCATTTAACCTCCTGGGCAGCTGGATGCACTGACATCTGAACATGATGAACTCCTCCAGTCCACAAGATACTTTTCATTTATTGGTGTCTAATTACAGCAAAAATGTAAAGTTTTCAGTGTATTACATTTTCTCCTTTTTGATTGTTTATTCCTAAGCATTTTGTTCTTTGATGCTAGAGTTTTGTCAGTTTTTTTCTTTAACATTTATTGGGGTGTGTGTGCATGCAATAACAGCACACATGTAGAGGTCAGAGGACAAACCGTGGGAGTCAGATCTCCTTTCACCACATGGGTCCCCGAGGCAAATTCAGGCCATTGTGTTTGGTGACAAGCACATACACCCACTGAGCCATGTCCTTGGTCCAGTTTTCTCAATTTCCTTTACAGATATTTCATTGGGTGTTGGGCTTTAAACAGTTACTTTTCATTATTAAATACAGCCAGTACAGAGGAAAGGAGGTGAGATGTTTTTGTCATCAGATGACTATAAAGTCATCGTGTACCCATCATCCTGACCCCCATCATGTTGATCAGATATTGTGGTGGCTGATGTCAACTAGACACAAGCTAGAGTCATCTGAAAGGAGGGAGCCTCAACTGAGAAAAAGCCCCCATAAGATTCAGCTATAGGACATTTTCTTAATTAGTGATTAATGGAGGAGGGCTCAGCCCATTGTGGGTGGAACCATCCCTGGGCTGGTGGTCCTGGGTTCTATAAGAAAGCAGCTGAGCAAGCCATGTGGAGCAAGCCAGTAAGAAGCACTCCGCCATGACCTCTGCATCAGCTCCTGCCTCCAGGTTCCTGCCCTGGCTTCCTTCAATTATGGACTACCATACGGAAGTATAAGTGAAATAAACTGTTTCCTCTCCAACTTGCTTTTGGTCATGGTGTTTCATCACCACCCCCAGGAGAAACTCACTGTGCTCCCGTTGCCACATTGTGTTCCCAGGTTTGCCCTCTGACTTGGTGAATCTGGCCTCTGCTGCTGCATCTAAAATAACCGATGGTTACAAGGAAAGAAAGGCAACATATTGCAGACAGGAAGAATTCAACACCTTAGATTCACCATTTATTAAGTGTGTGTACGCACACGTGTGTTCCCAGGTGAGTGCATGTACACGTGCAGAGACCAGAGGGAGTTCTCCTTTACCTTGTGGATTACAGGGATCAAACTCAAGAGTGCCAGGCTTCATGAGAAGTACTTTTACTGTTGAGCCATCTTGTTGGCCCGTCATCCAGTAAACTTCTCAGTAGCTCCTTTACTGCAAAAATGACACTTGCCCTTATAAATGCAAAGGTAAATGGCAAGACTGACTGAATACACATGATATAGTCTTTTAAAAAAGTAAATAAGCTTTTTTTTTTTTTTTTAATTTGGAGCTGAGGACCGAACCCAGGGCCTTAGCACTTGCTAGGCAAGCACTCTACCACTGAGCTAAATCCCCAACCCCAAATGATTTGTCTTTATTTTATGTGCATTGGTGTTTTGGCTGCATGTATGTCTGTGCGGGTGCCAGATTTGTAGTGGGTAGCCATTCCCGCTTTGATCTGGAAGTTCCAACCCCCATTGAGGCTTCCGTAACTGTCACGCCTACAAGGCGGGGCCAAGAGAGGGCCCTGAAGACCCGGGTTCCAGATGCACAACCTCTCTTGGTTCCTGGACCCTGGACGCAGAGGGTAGACCAAGCAGAGTTCTCCAGAGAACACAGCCGGACTGTGCCACGCCCTTCCCAGACTGTAAACTATCCTTTCACTTGTAAGTTAACCCACAAAATAAACCTCCCTTTTAACTACGTGGAGTGGCCTTAATAATTTCACCAATATCTGGCGCTTATGTGGGGCAAATTCCAAAGGCCTGGGTGGCTCCCGCCCTCAGCTTCCTCCCAGCTGGCGGGTACCTGAAGCTGCAGGGAACCGCCTGCAGAGCTCCTTAAAACCAGGGAAAACCTACACGGTTCTATTCCTGAAAAGGAGCTAATGCGCTCATTCCGCAAGTTTTGCCCCCAGCCCAGTGAAACCGCTGTGAGTGAGCCCTAGGCTCCCTGCCCTAGCCCGAGGCTTCCACAGTTTCACCTAGTTAAAGCGGCACCCTACAGAGGCACAGAGAGGGCTTGGAGCCGAGCCTGCTGGCAGACCTACTGTCTGTAGAGGCAGAGGGGCTTAGAGCGGCCTGGAACTCTCCGCTCCCTGAAGCTCCAGGGAGTCTCCAAAACAACTGCCTACCGCCGCCGCCTCCTGCCTGTGCTCACTCTGCGGCCAGCCAAGGCATTCAACAAGACCTGCTTTGGAGCTATACCAACGCCTCCTGCTGGCTGAAAAGCGCTACTACACCCCCCCAAACCACGGAGAGGTAAGATAGGCAAACCAGTGTCTTATCAAGTAAAAGTACTTGATAATTTTACACTTTAAAATTGACTAACAAATTTTGAGTAATTCTTGTAATATGGCTGACAACATTACCTCACAAGAATTTAAAAACCTTTTTGCCTGTATGATGAATGACATTTTCCTGGAAATATACGACCTTCCTAAGGCATATCTGGCCTGTACCATTTTGGCATTCATCATAATAATTCACACAGTGTTCAAATACTGGTTTAATAATGAGAACAAAGATGAGTCATTATTGGGACTGATACAGGCTTTAAAAGATAGCAATGAAGGCTTACATAAAAAGATTCTCTCTCTGGAATCTGCTAACCAGGATTTACAGGCTTTAAAAGATAGCAATGA